>NIUQ01000201.1:0-66241 GCA_002796945.1 Plectus sambesii | reverse complement strand
ACTTGCTCCTAGAGTGTACGATTAACATTATCGATTGGCAAGTTGATCGCATCCGTCGGGAGCCATGTATCATTTTTCGTTCAGCTGTTATCTCATTATCTCACGATGCGTGTATTCCAAAAACGAATTCAAAAACTAAAACTCTTATCCAAGGCTGATTTGCTGAATGCGGTTTTTTACAGTGGCCAATACGCTTGCCTAAATCGAAAAATAAGAAACAATACCAGCCGTTCACTATACGATATGTGACTGCTCGTGGGACAATCACCATTTCGTTCGCAACAAACCTTGGCCATCCGATAGAAGATACCCTGGGCGGTCATCAGTTCGCTGGGACTGCCCATTTCGACGATTCGTCCGCGCTCGAGAACGATGACACGGTCGCATTTTTGAACCGTTGTCAAGCGGTGGGCTATAGTGAGCGAAGATACTCCCACGCTCACCTGAAGACGAAATACTGTAAGCAGAACTAATCGACGCTGCCACCTTCTCGATGGCGTCTTGCACCATAGCCTCGTGTTCACTGTCCAGCGCCGATGTCGCCTCGTCAAATATGAGAACATTCGGTTGCCTGATCATGGCGCGAGCTATTGCAACTCGTTGCTGAAAGAACGCCTCCAGTGAGCAGGAGCCATTCCACAGAATAATTTCAATTGAGGAACCGCAGAATTGTCAGCGCAGTGATTGGATACATCCCGAGATTATTTTCGATTTTTTGATCAACCATCGCCCTTGCAATTCCACATTTTCGCAATTAAAACAGTTTTATAAAAAGTGCTGTTAATGATTGTAAGAGATGTCTTTTGAGAATTTTATACTTGCCTTTTGACCGCCAGACAGCTGAGCGCCGCCCTCACCTACACGCGTTTCCCAGCCCTAAAACAGTCAGTTAGTGCCGTGTGAAAGCGACTGAAGGCAAAACGAGCACCTGTGGTAGGGTGCGGATGTACTCCAAGGCGTCGGCCTCGTCTAACGCCGCTTCGACTTCGGCGTCCGTAGCCAGGAGCTTTCCGCAGCGGACGTTCATGCTGATTGTTTCGTCGAACAGCACCGGCTCCTGACTGACGTAGCCGAAGCGATGACGCATCCAGTCGACGTTCAGAGAACGAATTGGCCTATTGTCAAGGTAAATCTGAAAAAACGATCAGCTCATGCTCTTTTGCGAAAGTGAGCGAGTTCAGGATATCACCGTTCCACTGTCTGGATCGTATAATCTTAGAATCAGTGCAGCGATTGTACTCTTTCCGGAGCCACTCGATCCCACCAGAGCGACATGCTCGCCCGGGGCCACGGAGAACGATAAATTGTCGAGTACCTGAATAGAAAGCAATATAAATATATACAAACGAAGCCAACTCTGCTACCTGATAATCTGGACGACTGGGATAAGCGAAAGAGACATTTTCGAATCGAATAGCGCCATCACAAGTGGTATGCTTTTCGCCTCGGTTGATATCACCATCGATTGTGGGAACGACATCTAGGACCTCTTGCAACTCACGAGCTCTGGCAATGGTCGTCAGCGTGCCGTTGATATGACCGCCGATGCCCATCAGAGTGGCAAACACAGAGGTCATGATAATTAGAACCTGAAGAAACTCGAGGAATGATCATCGACGGCGCTGAATGGCCTGTCCTCTACCCCGTCAAAGGACGAGGATTCTCTTTAAAGAGCTCCGGTCATTCAACGCTCTGGGGAATGTACCGTACATTTGTACTATGCATGACAAGGCTGCTTAGCAATAAGTTCATTGAAAAATTAATTAATATGATTTGCAGTCAACATTGCTATGCGTACCTAACAACACGATACGGTATTTTCTCCAAAGCTAAGGATGATCAAAGTTCCCCTTTAACAGCCTATTATACGTCTGACTTGAGTGACTTTGTGCCACAATGCCATGGGTTGATGCACAGAACATATTGGACGCAAAGTTGCTTAAGTCACACAATGAAAGCATCTTCAGAGAACCATTCATGCGATTCCCCCGAAATTCATCAAAAAATGATAAATTAAACGACACGTACACCGATGAGACTTCCTAAATCACGATTTATAGACAGATGGGCGACGCCGTAGCACATGCCGAGCAAATAAACCGCATCCATTAAAAACCAAATCAACGCTTCCATGAATGCGCTCATGTTGTGCCGCTTCGAAGCGCACTCTTTGGATTGCTCAATGAAACGTTGGTATCTGAAAGTGGAACCGTATTACAATTATGACTTTTAAAAAACAGTCAAATTAACTATAATTAAATCACAGATGACTGACTTTTCGATCGAATTTCTTTGCCCGCTGAATGCGATGACTGTGCGTATGCATTGAAATGTCTCGCTAACCACTTTGTTGGCGGAACTCAGACTTTCCTGCTCGATTTGCATATGTTTGGCGAAGAGCTGAAATAGTCTCGAAAATATGATAAATCTGTTGGCTGGTAAGAAAAGTGACAAACCCAAGAGTAGATATATCTGAGAATGACGAAAGCAGGCGCCATCCCCATCATTATCAAGGCCAAATCCCATTGAACGTGCACGGCAACCATAAAAGAAAGGCTGACGGCGGATAGAATAAAAATAGTCGTAGGTATGTGATCAGAAATTCCCTCGTATAGCCGTTCGATGTGGCTGAAAGCGCTGCTTTGGTGATTTTGGTCGAGAGCGGCCACCGTACTCGTGTAACATATGGGAGATGTCGCTAGCCTTATTCTTTTCTATCCAAGCTATATCTAGCTTCAGTATCTGAGCCATGAAAGCGCGTCGGATCCGGTGCTCTTGTTTGATTGCGATCAACTCCCATTGATATTTCTGAAAATTTTTTCATGTTGCCGGCGCACGCACTACTTCTGACACTCGCCTGAATGAAGGCTGCGATGAATGTAACTATAGTCACGAAGAAAGAAATACACGAAAATTTCAGCGTTTCATGGGACAGCTCTTCGTGATTGGTAGCATTGCGGATTTCTGCGGGGCTTGGATCGCTGCCATTGACATGGACATGTGATGCGGCCTGGAAAAGTGGGCGTCACCATTAGCTTGCACCTCTCTGGGCAACCTGTTGCTTAGAGAAGACGTTGGTAAACTGTCCGAGCATCATCATGAGCAGTGGAGGAATAATAGTCTGAACGAATATTGCAAAAATGGCGAATAGGATGACAATCCGATCCTTCAGCGTTCCATGAGCAAACTGAAAAATCGAAGAAAATGACGGGATGCTTATGAAAGGAACTGTACTCACTAATACACCAAAAAATCGTCGTTGTGATCTTCGCTTGGCAGATTGTCTAAAAATACGCCCATTCGCCCGATACTAAACCCTGAGAACTACTCACGCTCCGTCGCCATCAGCATTATTGGCGAGGAGCCACGTGCGCTCTGTATCTTCATCAGCTCTTCCCGCGCTTGTGCACATCTCGAGAATCGTTCGAAGGATCGTCATCAGTGGCAAAGTTCTATCGCCATTCAATCAACACGTTAGTAATTCGGCACAGTAACGTGCAATTCCACTTGACGTATGAAGACGCACAAACAGCACAATTGAGATACGAAACAAGTTTAACATTAACCCCTTCAGGGTGGACGTATCGTCTTTTTCACCGCCGACTAACACGCAATTTCCAGTTTCTATTTAGTGGTATTTGTTTACTATTGGCAATTGAAACCGAGACTGATTGAAAAACTTTTGATCGTGAATGTTGTGATGCGATGAAAGAAAAGCGAAAGTATGGAAAATTCGGTAGTATAATCACAATTTTGTCAGTGTACATTTACGTGCGTCAGTGCAGGAATTGGATAAATGCAGCGTTAACTGGATCATCAGGCGCGTCATTTACCGGTATTTTACTCGATTTTGCAAGTTATTTAAACCCGAAGAAGTGGATGAAGGAAGGGGGGGTTAGTTTAGCTTTTGAGTAGCCTCTGCGATCTTTTCTTCGCGCGACTCCTGAATGTCTGACTATTGAGCAGCCGAGAAAAGCCAAAACCATAATCTGGCCATGAAGGTTGATCCATTGACCCATTTCGAGCAAAAGCTATGGCGAGCTCGTCCAGCTTATAAGTTCGGAGATAACATTTCTCAAAGAACCAACATGATCTGATTGACAGAGTGCTTTATTTCTCTTTGATTTAGTATCATAGATCACAATTTTCAAAGAAAGCATAGAGTATAACGTAAAGCTACCGAGAGGCAACAAAACAAAGGAACATCACAAACATAAATATTTTGACAAAAAGTAATCTGAATGATCTATAACCAGGAAGATTGAAACTGCATTGGCTGACTTCACGAACCGGTATGAAGACATATTTTGCACAACTCTGCGAGACACAAATAGAATGTAATTATTGTCACAATATCTTCTGATGTCCGCTCGACAAAATATGCATGGCGTGATCAGTATCACAGCAGTATCAATGATGCGTGTCCTGCAAGTAGATTTTCAACAATTATCGAAAGAGTTAATAAATCGCACAGAGACGATTCACTTAAGGAGTAAGATAGTGTTTAGGAATCGTTTGGGATAAGTCCCGTTTACAGCGTTCCCCCAAGAAGAATGTTACAACAGTCATCAATGACTTTAAGCTGACCTTCATGCTGCGACCTTTGGTTTCGATGGGTAGCAGTAGAGACGCGATGACTCCGAAAAGACCGGCAGCGCCGTATATGGCGATCGGAATGTACACAGACGTGTCAGAGGCGACCTAAGTGACAACATAATGACGACCACTTGAGCGACAAAACATCAACAATAATACTTGAAATCAAATTCATTCTTCAATATCGGTTATTATGGCTTCAAATCTCTTCCGCTAGGCGCGATCCATGCAATTAACAAGAATTAATTATATCTTTCTTGATAATTTTTTAGGTTAACGCACCGACAAATCGAATTACAAACTCCACCTTACTTTTCTAAACCAACTTCCTTTAATAGCTTTAACAGTATAATATGTTTCATTGAGTCTACAATCATTCTAGTGCGTTGTAGGATTTACGTAATGGGGGAATTGGCACGGTTCGTTTGAACTAATAATGCTAAATCATTAGAAAGACGTCAATGTACAGAACGAAAATGGACTGGCTGACCTGCGCCACAAATGGAGTAACGATCGCTCCGATTCGAGCGAAACCGCTGGCCGCGCCCAATCCAATGGCCCGCAGAGTAGTCGGATATACCTTCAACCGTTAAATATGATAAATTATAATGAAAAATGGTGCTGCGTCGGCCTTATCACCTCTATCGAAATTGTAATTGTCCCCAAATGAGATCAAACTCAGCCTATTTCTCCCAGAGCGTACGCCATTCACGATCAAAATCATGGCAGACAAAATGAAAATGTGAGGCTGGATTTGCTAGCCCGCTCGCGAATTTATCTCATTCCGGTTGTGCCGATATCGCATCAAATACTGCTTCATTCGAATACCTCTGGCGTGTAGACGTAGGCCGCTTGAAAACCCCCGGAGATGAAAGCGCGCGCGATGAAAATGAAAAGAGTGACGAATTTTCTGCAAGTAACGGATATATTATGCATATCAGAGATTTGATACGAGGTAGCGAGTTAATAACCGACCTTCTCAGACAGAAGAACAACAAAAAGAGAAAACAGGAGAAGACGCCAAATTCCATAGCCATCGTTCGCTTCCTACCGATCCTTTCAATAACTCCAGCGGTTATTAACAAGCCTGAAATAACATAAATCTTAAGAGAAGGGCATATACTGAAGAGCGCCGTATGTTAACAATTGCTAATGCGAAAAATGATAGAACAGCGTTCCTTATTACGACTGTCATACTCGAAGATAGTAAAAGGCAACATCGCTAAGTAGAGCTGTAACGGGGACGGGGAATCCCCCGTCCCCGGGGAATTCCCCGTCCCCGTCCCCGTCCCCGGAATTTCATTTTGTCCCCGTCCCCGAAATTCCCCGTCCCCGGAATTTGAATTTGTCCCCGTCCCCGAAATTCCCCGTCCCCGGAATCCGAATTCCCCGTCCCCGAAATTTCCCTTCCTTAAAATTCAAATTTTTCCGTACTCAGTCATCATAGTTTATAATTTCGATATTAGTTCAGTGTAGTTTACNTTTGTCCCCGTCCCCGAAATTCCCCGTCCCCGGAATTCGAATTCCCCGTCCCCGGAATTCCGAATTCCCCGTCCCCGGAATTCCGAATTCCCCGTCCCCGTTACAGCCCTATCGCTAAGAAGTAGTTGTTGAGTCTACGCATACACACGAAAATACTCCTGGACATTTCGTTAACGCCTCTCAAAAGACTGTTAATATTATTACTCTGGTACATGTTGACGTTACAAATGGAATGCAACAGAACGCAGGCTACCAATATACCTGGAAATTCGGATAGAGTAGTCCATAATATGTCCATATAATCTTCTCTGGTTAGAATGTGGCATTCGAGCGAATGGGAGACGTCGACGGGCGCATCAGAGCCTCCGTGACACAAGTCGGACGACTGGTACATCTGTGTAGTGAACAACACCAAGCCGTAGTAGGTAAACGCGTTGGTGCACCTGAATTAGGCAAAACTGCTTTCATGCCAGTTCAATCTACATATTCAATGCTCATATATGCAACCACTGTTCTTCAATGTCTCATTCTGTTAACTATTACGCGCTGCAATGCATTATTAGCAAAGCAGTATATAGTATAATCAACTTCACTAGGTGAATCAGCGCTGTTTTCTTTCTTATTAATTTTGATATTAGAATCAAAGCGAGCCAACTGAGAATTACAATACTACAGGGTGGCGCAAAAGTACCGGCGGTTTTTCTTTTAAATTGTGTTTATAAAACCGCCGGAAGTTTTGCGCCACCCTGTATTTAGCGATAACTAACCAGATGAACCATACGAGCAAGGTTGTTCGGCGAAGTTCGGGAATGAAAAGTTCGGCCACTCGTCCACGACGACTATCCTAAATCACATAAATTGAAGAAAGGTCGAACAACCCTAATCAGTCTCATACATCAACCGAAGTGCTCTCGATCAGTTTTCCGGCAGGCATTTGGACGCCGTTGTCTAAGGCAACACGTTGCAAAGTTGCATATGCTAAATCTGGTCGACCGCGGGCCACATCGTAGCGCGGACTTTCCGGTAACCACTGAAAGCAAACAGTTGAGGTTTTTTACAATTTTTACAAATATCCTTACTAATGTACTCAATCACGACCCGCGCAGTCATATCTCAATCAGTAAATAAAGCGTTCATTAGCAATCATTGGTAATACGAATAGGCAATGCCGGATCGTTGCTGACGTTGTTAAGGCTCATAGTCTCCTACTATGGCCTCCTTTCCTACTGAGCCGGCACCCTAATCTCTCCCAGCAACTTCAAAGCGGCTTCTCTATCCCACCAGTAAGCATATTTCCTTAGACACTAGCGACCCACCTATTCAATCAAACTTGTAAGGTTCCACTCAGTCAGTAACGCCTTAACCATCGCGCTACGATCCGAGATTCAATACAAAACGCAAACAGGAGCGCATTTGAGGCAAAAGCTTACCACACAGCAAATGGCAAAGATTAATAACGGAAGAGAGCTGATGGCTAGCAGCCACCGCCAGCCGAGCGTCTCCATGACCACTAGGGCGAGCAGCGCTTCGAATACGGCGCCCATCACCCAGAACGACTCCATCAGCACGACGCACTTGGCGCGCTGCGCCGACGGCAAAAACTCCGCGTACAATGTCACTCTAAAAATGACAATTTTTGCGGTGCTCAAACTCCAGATGGGTCCCAACGCGATGACATACAGTAATCAATCTATCAAAACTAAATGTTTACCCAAAAAGTGTTTTGTGTTGCTCGCTCGTCTCGCTCCGACCGTAAGCCCTATATCTAGCTGTGAGGACACAACACATTCCAGTTAAACAATTGCATGTCTGTTTGAAAATGGGTTTAGGAAGAAAAATGCTGCATTGAATAAGTTTTCTGCATCACTTAAAAAGAAGTAAAATCACTGATAAAATGACGTACGATTGAGGTGCGCCACCGATGCCGAAGCCAGTCAGTCCTCGCAGAATAAGCAGCCAGTGAAACGATGGCGCCAACGCACTCGCCGAGCCGAAAATGAACGTGAACAGGGTGCATAACACTAATTCCTGGAAGTTAGAAAAGCGCTTGCGAAGAGGGACGCAGCAGCACAGCACTCACCGTCTTCCTGCCATATCTGTCTGCAAAAGAGCATTGATAGTATTCATATTAAATGTTATTAGATGATTCAGAAATGAGCAATAATTAACGTGAGACCGTAAAATTGAACAAATAAGCCATATCAATTGTCGTAAAAATCATCTTAATGGGCCAAATTGGCTCAGTATAATAAAAGAAAGGGTCAGTTTCGGTTGCGCATGAACGGCTCCAATTACTCAATCCCAATTTGTCATCTATGACGAACTTTTCACGCGAAAGATAAAAATTATCAATCTACGTGGCATGGGCGCGCACAAATATTCTTTTCAATGCGAACAGCGCGATTGGTGACTAATGAATGAATCAAAAAGGACATCTCGTCTGGTTCTGGCATTCGGTTGCAAGAAATATATCGTTGACAGAAAATAAACATACCGCAAATGTTGCCCCACATGGTTGAGCTGAGGATCATGCCGCAGAAGACGACCGTCGTGATCATCGCCTGCTCATAGCTGGTAATGCCCCAGTAGCAGTGTAGAGCCGGCGAAAGAATCGATAAAATCATCATTTCCATCGCATCGGCCATCTGTAATAAGGCAATATTAAATGATTGATACAAAAATGGGCAAGCTAACTTACCCATGCAATCCCAGTGAGGAGGGACAACTTGACCTGGAACTTGCCAAAGCCCAGCCTGTCTACCGCCTGATCTACCGTAAACCCAGCAACATCTAAATCAAAGAGGAGTAGATGCAATCAAATCTAGATATAAAATAATGAGTGGGAAGCAATTAAGATCATTATATATGGCTCTCTTACATAACGAACTGTTTATCAAAAGCACATTGTAACACATCGTAAGGGTATAAAAGTGACGTGAAGGCCATCGCATAATGAAAGATATGGGCAATAGTACATTGAGTCCTGAAAAGAAATTTTTTGAATTCCCGCGTACAATATTTAAAATGGGGTGTGCGGTCTGCAAGAACAACGAACGAACGAACAGACAGGACGGTAGTATAACATCGCATCTAGCAGTTCAATATGAGCATAAAAAAGAATTAGGAAAAGATTCGCGAGAGCATACCTCTGCCTACTGCGCCGAGCGAACCGAAATCTGTTCTGACTTCGTTTCTATCCTCATCAAGTTCTTGGTACCTGACCGAACTGCCTTCCTTTTCATCCTTTTTCTTCAATCTGAAAAGCAGGCATATTTTAATTCCATGATAATCCTGTCAATAGAAGGAGTAGCTTACGGTGTAAACAGATTCTTTGCTGTCTGGCCACAAGTGTCTGCGATATGCGACATCTCCGATACGATCGCCCTGTCGCCTTTACCTTAATATTATATTTCGCTCAAATAATTGCATCAAAACATTAAAGGATTTAATAAATAGTTAAACTGGTGATACATTTAGAATTTATCAGCCTGGGAATCGATCTCGTCTTAAAAATGCATTTTGAAAGTAAAAAGAACCGATTAGCTGGGCCACGATCTCGCAATATTATTGTGGTTTAAGGCCTGGAACATAATTTCACCGCACACCGCACCAGCGTGCGGCGAATCGCGCAATTGACAAACATCTACGCCGCATACCGCACGCCGCAGCGGCATTCGGCACGTCGAACTATATTCCGGCCTTTAGGCTCTAATCAAACACGGCCATTCAACTCTATCGGCTGAATGGAATGGCCGGTTTGTATCGCGTACTTTATAAGAGTCGTACATTAGTACCTTATAGTACGTAAAAAGAAACCGGCCTAGTTCAGCAAAATTCGTGTATACCGGTTTCGTTTGTACCGGTCAAGATTTTCGGTCCCCCCGTTAACCAGCATATACCATTTCCACTCAAATAAGGACATTCTATAAAACAAATAGACATTTTTTAGATACTTCATTATGAGAAGTGTACAGTTTGATTTGGTATGTACTCTTTTTAAAGCGAAAATGGTATAAACGAATTTTACGGTATTCAAAAATGTCCTCCGAATGGGTGAACTGCTCCGTAACTTCTCTGCTGATTGGTCGAATTTCGTTCTTTCGATTGAGTCAAAAAATTTGAATGCAATATACCATTAAAGAGCAAAAATGTTAGTTCATTCCCTGCAAAATGTGTAGCTTGAAAAGTATTATTTGTTGTTTGGTGAGGCCTTTTTTAAGGTGTTTTTACTAACTTTTCAAAATTCGAATGTCATCGACATTGGGTCTCGACTGGATCAAGGTACATTCTCGTGCTCAATTATAGTTACAGAGCGGAACTGAACTGCGTTGCGTAAACGAAAATACGTGTGATTTTGTGACCGACTCTGCCGCCAACCGACTTTGTCCTTGTTGTTATAAAACGAAGTGAAACCAGGAGAACTGCCTGGATAGGATTGTTGAAGCTACCAAGCTTGAATTAAAAGATGTCCGACCCAAATTCGTCGATAGGGATTGGTGGCGGACGTAGGTCGCGCAAGAGAACGGCCGTCTCACCTGGCGATGAAAAGCCGCGATCAACCGACGACGACTGCTCCTGGTAAGTTTTCAACTCTTAACGATGCTTTTATATCCAGTTTTTCTAATGCCGTTTGATTTTAGCCGGATTTGCTTTCAAATCTTTAGCGAGCCGTATTCGACGATATGCGGACATACATTTTGGTTCGTTGGAAATTTCCAGTGCTTCTGATATTTGATTGATTAATTTTTGCGGTTTAGTCGAGAGTGTATCACTCAAAGCCTGGAACGACGAGCTCGCTGTCCGACGTGTTCATTTGAAATGGATATTTCGTCGACGGAGCGTCCAGTCTTCCCAAATTTCGCCGTGGCCGCCATCGCGGACGCCCGTCGGGCCCTGAACAACGAAGATAAACGTCTTCGGGGCGAAGCGGTTCGTTTTTTAGTCTTTACATGAACTTATTAGCGAAGTATGGAAGGACCTGCGGTGGGGACATCTCGTTCTCTGATAGCGGAGTGGCAGGGTGTAATAAGACTCCCACCATTCTGTACGCTCGCCATCGCTGAAGTAAAAGGATCTTCCTGAAACAGAGTCTTAATTGGAACATGCAATGGTGTCCCCACCGCACATGAAACGCGAAAATATAGTTGCTATGTTAGTCTCGATTGTTTTTGCTGGTGTTGACACTTTGCGAAAGGAACTGAAAAAAAAGATGCGACAATAAATATTCCAGCCGAGCTCATCGACAGGCGGCAGTGGCGGCGCCAGCAGCAGCAGCAGCAGTAGCGGAGTGGGGAGCAGCGGGTCGTTGGCAAGTCTAATCAGCGATGCGGACATGGACCTGTCGACGGTAGAGCGACTAATCGACGCGTTGCAACGGCGGCGGCAGGAACTGGAACTTGGAAGCACACGTCTGAAGACGCTGCTACTCAAAGACTTTCTGGACCAGATGATCAATCGTCGTCAACGAACGCTCACTCAGCTCGAAAGCGAACTGCGCGTACTGCAGGAGGACAAAGAGCGCGTTATGGTGAGCGAGTTTTGGAATGATGCCAAAATTTCTACGGATGCGTTTCCAGACGGTGCTTGATGGCGATCCCAATGCTGACGCTTCCCATCGACTCGTGCCTCAGACCGCCGAGTCCAACAACACCGATAGCAGCCTCATTCCATCGGTACATTCTTTTCGCCTCTTGTTCTGCTCGCAGATTTTACTACTACTTATCTTAATATCAGATTAAAGGGAAATTCCCGTCACTTTTGTAGAGAGCGTATCATTGCCAACTGTTGTTGGCTGCGCTTGATAAGGGCGCGTAGCGGTAATCTGATTATAACTTGAAGCGGTCGTGTTTACAGTCAACATTTCATGGGCAGCAAACAACAGTTAACGTTCCAAACAATAAGGGGGTGACTGGAATTTTTCTTTTATAATATCAATTAGCTTTTGATAATATTGTAAAACAAAGGCATATGTTAGCTGTGTTCAAAATGGATCATTACAGACGAGTGTGATGACTTCGGTTCGGGATGCAGAATGTTCGAGCGTCAGCAAGTACCGCGCGCGCCTATCGGTTCATTTCGAAGGCTTGCAGCAGGCTTACTTGGAACGTCGCATTGCCAGCACTGCGGGTACTTATTTCAATATGTCATTTTACTTTCANGGAGCTTATCGGTTCATTTCGAAGGCTTGCAGCAGGCTTACTTGGAACGTCGCATTGCCAGCACTGCGGGTACTTATTTCAATATGTCATTTTACTTTCATAGAGTTACATTCCTAATCAAAGAGGGCATTCTCTAAGCTGATTTGACTTTTATAACGTCCTGTTTAATTTTATTGTGTATTTATTAAAGTGGAAATGATTTTTTGTTTTAATGCGATGATCGTCACATAGCTAAGGCATAGAAGATGAAAGGCAGTTAGAAAGATCTGCGTTTTTCACTTTTATTATAGCCTGTCCGGACGCGTGAATCCTTTCTTTCTTTTTCCAATATGACGAATCATCAAATCAAAGTCTTGTCATTTCTTAATGATTTGTCTTGATGCTGTAGCTATGCGACGCCCGCTTCAGTGTCAAAATCTTCAACCTTGACCGAATAAATTTATCGTAGATGTGGGAACGAACGATGTTGGAGTGGACGATTCGAGGCGCGGTGATCTGAATCACTTCTCGGAAGTGGTGCACGCAATGTCGCAGTACGGCGACTTTCGTCGACTCGCTACGCTCAACTACAATGTCGATAGTGGTCCATCGCTGAGTATCGTGTCAAGGTACGGTTGTTCAACGTCATGCAACACTCTCGAATATTTCGCTCAGTAAGAAAATGACTAGCTATATACTATAGCCAACCAAAGTAAACCTCATAAGAAGTCACCCTCCGTGGCAATACACTATCTCTTTTGTCGAGAATCATAATTGATTCTTGATTTATGTACCATTTCAACTTAAATAAGAACAGTGTCCACGTTAAATCGATATGAAAATGTCATCTTTAATTTTTTAAATGTCCTTATTGAAGTACAATTGGTACACACATGTATTAAATAACAAAATGAGTTTGGGATGTCTGGCGGTTAGCCTGATACAAGCGTTTGTATTATCCTTATTGATGAATAAATTTGCAGCATCGAATTCGACAAGGACGGCGAGTACTTTGTCGTCGCCGGCGTGACCAAGAAGATAAAGGTGTACGAGTATTCGTCGGTCATTGAGAATACGGTCGGCATTCACTATCCGCTCGTCGAGTTGCAGTGCATGTCCAAGATCAGGTGAGTTATTCATTTTTCTGCGCGCAACTCTCGCTGACTGACCACTAGCCGATTTGTCGACGAACGAGGTAATTGTAAGCTTCGACAGTGTGTCAATGCAGCATACTGTAGTGACGGTGGAGTTTTGTAGATTTTGCCAGTGGTTGTACGGTGCAACTTTTATGCGCTGGCTTGGTTCCCTGTCACAAAATTGTTGCAGCTACAATCGCAGGAAGTGCGCTAATTAGTCAGTTGGGACGTGTGCGGGGGGAATTCCCCCGCACACGACACAATCGAATACTCATCATACGCCCCGTCATTTTAATTAAAATAGTTGCAATTAC
The DNA here is from genome assembly GCA_002796945.1 of Plectus sambesii. Classification (NCBI taxonomy): domain Eukaryota; kingdom Metazoa; phylum Nematoda; class Chromadorea; order Plectida; family Plectidae; genus Plectus; species Plectus sambesii. Next base: position 52,576 of record NIUQ01000201.1, on the reverse strand, counting down.
AATACTCTTACGGCTTGAGCACCGGGCGGATGAATCAGCGAGTGGTCGATAGTGAAATACACAAGCGCCTAAACACCATTACAAAATATTTAACCTCTACCGTATGTCAACATACACAATTTGGCTCCTTGCGTTAAACAGGCGTCCGCATGTGTTTGAGGTCTCGCTGTAGGTTAAATATTCTGCACTGGTGTTAGACGCTTGTGCGGTAGACCGTCCTATCGCATATTGAACATCTTACCTGAACCGCATGCGATTTTAGCAACATCTCGTGGAATCCGTACACGAAATCCTTGCTGGCGAGCAGCGACTACGATGGCACAGTGCAACTATGGGATACGTGGACAGGGAAGGCGACGAGAAAGTATCAGGTGAGAGCGGTGGTTGAAGAGTATGCGGTTGTCACTGCGCTACGTTTTTTTCTTCTTCTAGGAGCACGAGAAGCGCTGCTGGACGGTGCAGTTCAACAATGTCGATCCGCATCTGATGGCTTCCGGATCCGATGACGCCAAGGTTTGCTTTCTATTTACTCAAAAATCGAAAAACAAGTAATTTTTAAATTGAATCCAAATTCGCATTCGTTTTGATTAAAATGACGTCGATTTCGATGCACTGTTGTCGATACATCTGCCGCAATTGCGGAAGCGCGGCGATTGGTCGGTTGTGACGTCATGGGGAGAATATGCGCTCGTTATAACGCGCCAAGCAGCGCGCTTACCACAATTATAATAGCAGCAGTATTGTCAAATTGGTTGCCCGCTGCGAAGCGACATTTCCTTCCTCCTCTCGGAAACGAGCTAAAAACCGCTTCGATTCGATTCGGTGACTTTCCTTACCAATTAATAACCCCTTTGACCTTAACCGGCAGCATTATGCAATGTGGGACGACCGCCTTGATGTAATTCTATTCGAATCGTAACGAAGCAACACAAACTGCACACAAAAGATGCGTACACAACTACAATAACAGTGACGCAGTCTCGCAACATGCAAAGAAACACGATACAGTATTCTTGGTGGATGGACACAAATTACGCGTACAAATATCTTCAGGTGAAGCTGTGGTCGTTGAATTCGGAGCGCTCTGTCGCCCACATCGACGCAAAGGTCAACGTTTGCTGCGTCTACTTCAGCCCGACTTCGCGCCATAATCTAGTCTTCGGCTCAGCGGGTTCGATTCAATTTGCTCAATAGGTGTAGTTGGTGAATATACGGGTGATTTTTGCAGATCATTGTGTCCACCTCTACGATCTGCGTAATGTTAGCAAGGCGGTTAACGTCTTCAAAGGCCATCGCAAAGCCGTGTCCTACGTCAAGTATTGCAACGAGCGCGAAGTCGTTTCCGCGTACGTTTATTATTTTCTTTGGATTTGTGACGGAATATGTTGATATCTTATCGCAGACTGTAGTTACATTCGGATTCAGGGGGTTTACTTTGGCATTACTTTAAGGGCAATTTCACCAAAAGTACACCATATGAAACCCATTCAGTGTGCTCGTGTATATTTTTGTCTACTAAGGTGCCGTGTTTATCACTTTCACTTTAAATGGGACACCTTTTGAATTTATTTTTAAGAAAAGCTATCAATCTGGTATGAAAAATATCAAGTTTGATTTAGGAAATGTCTCTTTTTAAGTGGAAAGTATATTTTTATTACACGAGCTGAGTTCTTGTTCTTTGATTAAGATATATGCCGAGCGAGCATATATTTGCGAATGCCATAAACTTTTAATTGGGTGCAATGGAGCTATTTATGAACGGATCTTCGCACGATCGTTATTAATTGCTCGGACTTTCAGATCAACGGACAGCCATCTGCGTCTGTGGGATGTGACGACGGGCGAGTGTATGCGAACTATGAAGGGACACCAGAATGAAAAGAACTTTGTCGGCTTGGCGACGGACGGCAATCACATAGTTTGCGGTGAGAACTTTCATATTTCTGGCTCATAATTGGACGTGTCACTTATTGAACCCTATCAAACTATTATTGGCGCTGCTGTTGCAGGAAGCGAGAACAATCATCTCTATGTATACTACAAAGGACTCGCCGATCCGCTTATGTCATATGACTTTACGCCTTCCAGCAGTTCTTCGAACTTGCTCGATCCTTGTCCCGGCCGTTCTTCCATCAACAACGAGACCACCAACGACTTCGTGTCCGCTGTCTGCTGGAAAAAGGTTCGTCGCCTCCTCCTTCGCATTCTCCCTCTCCCCCCCCCTTCCCTTATCAAATGCGCCTTCTCATTTTCGGCCGGACACTCCCCTTTGTCTGCAGTCGAATTATGTCTGTGCGCTATAAAATTGCGGGAGCGATACCCAATCAGCAGTCGATCGCCACTTTACCGCACCTCAGTCAGAGCTCTTCTGGGCGGTTCTAATTCGATCGAACATGTGTTTTTTCATTTCAGAACACAAACGTCGTCGTCGCCGCCAACAGTCAAGGGACGACGCATATTCTCGAGCTTATTTGAACGCCAGCGACGTTCTCTCCTCTCGTCTGCCACCGCTCGTTTTCCCGTCCTTCATCGCTTTTATCGCATTTGACGAATCGCCATTTTATCGAATAAATTGACCGTCGTTGCTGTGGAGACTTCTCACATGTCAATATTTCACTAATGCTGGCGCATGCAATCTGTTGTTTCTTCTGTCACATGCTATTTATTGTATGAACGCGTGCGCTCAATGCAGTTTCCTTTTCGATTTTCGCGTCTTTCTCGTTCTTGGCATAGAGCATATCTATCTAAGAAGTTTTATTGAATATAGATATGGTGATCGTACAATTGCTGTGAGGGAGTGGTTCGGGGCGCGACGAAGGGGAGGAGGGGGGGACGTTTCTTGAACACTCCCGCCGATCCGTTACGTGGTCGCTCGCTGCGCGCGCCTTAATGAACGGCGTCATTCATTGGCGTTCGCCCCCGTGCGCTCATTTACGTCGCCGCCGTGAAGCTAGTATTTTGGCTTGCTCTGCCATGTTAATTGTATCACTGTCAATCATGAGAGCTTGTTTGAGCAATTGATGCTGTTTGTGGCGATCGTTTGGCGCGCCCGAATAAAAGGTGAATGAGATGCAGTAATTTTGTTGCCGGAGACATGGCAGGTGGCAAATTGCGCAAGGGGGCACTTTGTCTGATGAGAGCGAGTGGGCGACGCCGATTTCGCGCCGACCACGGCACCGACCGTACTCATGACGCCGCCACTGATCGAACGTCGCACTCATCGCGCCGCCGCCGCCGCCACTGCAAGCGCCTTCGTCGAGCAATTCGGTCGGCGCGCCGCCTTTATTGGCGCCATTTCGCCCGACCACTGTTTGCGTCGTCGATGCGTATTTAATCGGTCGAGTGCGAGCGTCTCAGTCTGTTCGCATGGCGTCAGCCGCCAACATCACGCTGCTTTTGCAGGCAATCCTTCAAGCCAAATTAGGTCAAACACACGCGGTCAGTCTATAACGATCAGTGTACTGTAACGACGCGCTTAGTTTAGCTGTCGTCGTTGCCGCTGTTGGACGGCGCGTGCTCTCTCGATCCGTACGAGGCCGACCAATGCTCGGCCCCGTACCTGCCATTCCGTCCGGACACCCACCGACGACAGCAGAGAAATGCTCTGGCGTGCGATCGATGGTTGTGGCCGAATGCCGAAGTTCCTTACGTCAATCAATTGGCCGATGAGTCGATCACGAAACGATTGATGGCAGCGATACGGCGGATCGAGCGAGTCAGTTGCGTCCGCTTCCGCCAAGCCAACGCCAGTGACCGCAAGTTTCTCACTGTGAAACAGAGTCGTCCATTGGCNGGAAGGCTGAAGAAAGGAAAGCTACGTGAAAACCATAGCGATTCTTCAGAAAGCTCAGAGGAGAAACGAAAATAGAAAATTTTCCCGGCTTCCTTATGTGAGATTTCTATAAACGACGGTAATCACCTGGTCAAGGAAGGATAATTCGTTGAACTCTTTCATGCTGCGCGCCCAATCGACGTAGAGAACGAAGCATCTTCGCCAGTTGCCTCGGACATCCGAAAAAGACGCCGGTCGATTCGGCTTATAATTAAGCTGTAATAAATGAAGAGTGAGAGAGGATAAATGCGTGGCAACGAGCTATTTATAAATACGCACTTCGGTGCGATCGGCGACAATAGTGGGATGACGAAATGCCACTTCGAGCGGTATATCAAGCTGCGGCCAATTGTCCTCATCGTATGAAATGAAAGGATCGGTTTGTCGATTGCAGTTGGCTTCGATGTCCATGAGCGCAAGGGCGACGGGGTGGGCGTCGACGGACGGAACGGGCGAGAGTGACTGCTTTACCACTATCAGGCGCTTGTAGGGAACCGGAGACATTGCCTCGTCGTAGTCGGTTTTAATGACAGATGACGGCGCTCCAATCGACATATCCCCTCTGAGTTCCGTGAACAGTACTTCGGGCAAGACTCGCTTTCTTTCTTTAGTAGTTACATTCCGGTCGCGTTCATTTTGTACAGCTGCACGATAAGGACACATTTGCGACCAATATCAATCGATTATATCAATTTTTAATTTCCTACGGCACGCAAATACCAATTTGCTCAGCTAGCACCGATATTAAATTCGTATTCACTTGCTGTTGGATAATACAGTTTGGTATTATCGATTAATACCAGTCTAGACAAGGGCGCTCGATTGTAACCAGGAAATAATGTCATGACTTACCATTGGGGTTCATTCCCATGGCGATACACTTATGAAAACGACAGTAGCGGCATATATTGCGATAATCTAAAAATAAGAAATTGCAATCGAAGAAGAGGGAAGCCGCATGCCTTTCGTGATTTCGCACTGTCTATCGAAACGACATGAATAGTAGTTGGCATTCCAGACGCTCCGCCGAAAAAATCCCTTGCATCTGAATATGACCGTCGATTATCGATACTACCCTAGCAATGGATAGCTTACCCATTACAGGCGACCACGCCGTAGTGCTTGCCGAACGCTCGGTCACCGCAGATAAGACATTCAAATTGAGCTTTCTCCTCTGGCGATCGGTCGGAAGAAGACGGCGGCCGACTCTCGTCCGATGACATTTCTTTACTGATTTCTTGTCTTAGCCGTGAGTAAAGAACAAGATCTGTTGAATAAGAAAAGTTACAGCACGGCACTGAGTCAATGGCGAAAGTAAGGATTTCGGGAAGGGGAAGAGAGCGAGAGAGCGCGGATTTCGGCGAGGACAGCGGTCGCTAATGAAACGACTTGGCGATCATCCGTGCCGTTGCCTCGCGACTGCTCCCGAGTATCGTGTCGCGACATCCCTCGATGCGAACGGAAAAGAACGCGTGTCGCGCTCATAACGCTACAGCTCTACCTCGCTGAAAACTCACGCAAAGCCGACGCCGACCACTCAATGTCACAGCTGCCACCGACGCACTAATCAATAGGACTGCACCTTAGCATTGTCCGCGCGTTATGCCTGCTGTAACTCTATTTGTTCATGAACAGCAAACACTACAACTCATACCGACTGCAAAGTTCACTCACTTTTTCGTCTTACCAAGGTAAAAATACGGGTAATGTCTAACGCTATATTCCAGCAACGTGGCGGCACATAAATAAATGATCAAGTCCCGTGAAGCTCCGTTATTCGGTGGTCGCATGCGGTGATTATTTGTGCAATTATAAAAGCCCGAGTGTAACGCACCGAGATCAGAATTTTTGTTTTATTCTGTATTTCTTTAATTATTATTTAAAATTTTGAAGTGGAATGTTTTAGATTTAGGGAGACATAGAAATATTTTTATATACCACTACTCTATCGCTCTATTGATTAAAGATCCATACAAACTTCTATTGTATATCGAATTAACTAAACATAAGGCGGGACTGTCGCATGTTTTGCACGTGCAACAAACACTTTGACGCACAAAATATGTGAGGGTCAAAAGTCTAGCAGGACGATCCTTCCAACTTTCGACACCCTTATCTCGCTAACCATCTAGGCATGGCGAAAAGGAAATATAATATCAAAAGAAGAGGTGAGCGCTGATCAATGTCTGGGGATATAAACCAAGGATGTTGGGGGGGGGGGGTTTAAGTGCCTCCCCAAGCGCATGTCCACATTTTATGTAGTTCGTGTACCGAGAACAAGTCGCCACTTTGCGATCAAACTTTTTGTACACCTTTCCAGACTGCGACGATGAAAGATACAAACCCAACTCGGGTGAGAGGGGGGACTGGAAGAGGTACCCCTTATCCCCTACTCTCTAAATCGAGTTCATTGTTTTTCACTCCAGAAAATTTTTCCATTGTTTTAATGAAGTTGTTCATTGAAAAAACAATGAAAAGATTCATTGAAAAATCAATAACGCACGTTGAAGTGAATGATTAGTACAATGAACTAGTTCATTAAAACAATGAATAATTCTTCTGGAGTGAAAACAATGAACTGTTCATTGAAAAACAATGAACTCGATTTATAGAATACGCCCACCTTCGGATTATAATATTCCACCGACTGAAAGCACATTCTGTGACCCATTAGAACAATCACTATTATTTAATTGGTTCATACAAGTGAAACACAATTTTGGTATGGGACATGATAACCTTAAAACATTGATTCCCGGTCAAAGTTTACGGTCTCAATCGGGTGCTCCATTGAAATAATTGAATGTAGCGGGAGAGCGGACAATGCGCATCGGAGGTCCGGTCGTAATTGAGCAATCAAAAGAAATAGTTCATGAAGGAACTGAGTGTTGTAAATAGCGCAATAGATGGAAGCGGAATTTGATATAAATGCACAATGCATATAGACAGCGTGCATACGATCAGACACCACTGCGACCGCCGCCGCGCACGCAGTTTGTACACTGCCAGTCCATTTGTCATCTCCTTTTCATGTGCTCTCGATAAACGTTACGAACGCGCAAGATAACCAGTTGCCCATGCTGGCACATGTACACAGAAATTGTTTTGCAATAACATTCGCTGCCGAGTAACTCTTTTTACGTCATTATGTACGCAGGCCGCAAATGTCCTTTTTCCTGGGAAAGTCTTTCCCCCTTCTATTAATAGAACACCTCTCGATAACATCGTGACGATCTGTCCGAGAGCAACTATTAGTCCCCTCATCTGCATTCCATTCAAAGTGTGTATTTAAATCACCTACACGATTTATACAAAGGCAAATCGAATTCGCCTCAACTAAAACTTTATCTATGGGCAAGTGACAAGTGATCACGAGGGAACAAAATATATCATCAATTCACATTTACCCGTTGAAAAAGTGGAAAATAGCAAAGAGATCGGTTGGATCATATTTGGAACGATTACGACAAGTGACACTCAAAGACGAACGCCGTAGATGAGGGGGTTGACAATAGCGTTGACGACGATGAGACCGTTGAGAAAGTGCATGCCAGCGAGCGAAGAGATGGCGTGGTCGGGAGCGAGCGCCTGGTACAGGGCCAACACGTTGTACGGGGTCCAGAGCACGACGTAGGCGATGAGGATGGCGATCGCCTTCCGCATCGTCTTGTGCTTGGCGCGCGAGACTGTCAGTTGCCAGAAGGCGCTCGTCTGTCGTTCCTCAGTCGCCCCCGGTGCGCCGAGCAGCGGGTTCGTCGGCACCGAACTTGCAGATCTCATCTTCGTCGACCCCCCATCGACTGCTCGCAAGCTCACAGCCGACGCCGAATGCGCCAGTGCCGACGGTTCCGCGCTGAGCGACCGCCGATGCGGCTGACTGAAGCCCGAGAAACTGATCCGGTCCGGCCAAGACACCTTTGGGATACGAAAACGCGAATCCATACTCTTGATGCGCGGACGATCCGACGTGGATGCTGCAGAAAAATTGCTCATGAAAGAGGAAATGCGCACAGACACAAGCCAGACACATGCCTCGATTGGTGTCGGTCATTTCGATGCACTCGAGACTCACAAGAGTGTCGTTGATGGGAGACGGCTCGTTGATAGTGATGGTCTCGTTCGAATGCTCGAGAAGCATCATCTTGGTGACAATGATCAAGTAGCAGACGACAACGATAGTGGCGGGAATGAAGAAAGCCATGGCCATGTGAAAGTAGTTGTAAAGGCGTTCGAGCGTGCCCATGAGGGCGACATAGTCGGCGGACTCGGGGGTTCTGGTGAGATTGTCCGCGTGCCAGATCTGTTCCTGCCAACGGACTAGCGTCCAGAGTGGGGTGCACTGCTGGGAGAAAGTCTCGTCCGAAGGCGCTCGTACAGTGCTGTGGATGAGCAGCTGGGGCACCGAGCACAGCGCCGCCAACGACCACGATATTATAATCAGTTTGCGCAGTTTGAACCATGATTGCGAACTAAGCACGCGCAAATGCCAAGTGATGTACGCGCGATCGAGCGCGATCGAAGCCACCATATTAGACGTCAAGTAGAACGTGAATGTGTAGAAGAATTTCAGAATCCGACAGAGCAGATCTCCGCCGTACCACTGACAAGCGATCGGTCAGGTTTCATTCGTACCGTACGACAAAATGGGCGCGGTATTCCGTAAGCTTCCATTGGGGGAGAGGAAGTAGACCGGCTACACTAAATATAGACTAAGATCCTTAATAAGCGTCCCCGGAAGTTGGCAGAATACCGATACCGCCGCTCTACTCACCCAGTACGTCAACAGCCAGATGAACTGCGTGAGCGAGTAGACAAAGATCGTGAGCAGATCGGCAATGTTCAAACTGATCTTGAGCACGAGGAGACGCGACGCGAGCGTGGTACTATGGACGTAGGTGCGAACGGTGTTGTAAAAGGCGTAGACATTGAGGGGCCCACCGACGGCGACGACGACGCCGTAGATGGTCAGCTCAATGTAGGTGCTGAAGACGAGCGGGGCGGCGGCGGGCGAGGTGGAGTTGTCGACGAAGTTGTCGGCGGGGTCCATGACGAAGCGACTGAGGACAAGGCGGATCGATGGTTACTCGATGAGCGTCGACGCAATAGGCTTCGTTAGGATCGGCGACATCCCGCCAAGGTGACCCGCCAGACAAACGAGGCGGCGTTCGTCGACAACGCAATTAGTCAGCAGTAGTTACTAGTTACGACGTGTCTAGGCCAGAGACGGCACTCAACTTGTCCACTCATCCGACCAAAGTCAATCGCTTAATTCGCGCCGGTGAGATATGGCGCGTCGCTCCTCTTGCAGATGGGTGCCGAGAGCACGAGACGCTTCGGTTAGTCGGTGGTTCGCGCCGTGCGACGCGGTCAAGGCGGACTCAGCCTGGAAACGCCGACAGACTTGACGACGGTCGCTTCGAGCATCTCATCTCACCTGCTGAAAACGGCGCGCGGCGTCCTCTAGTCGCTCGGGTGCGCACGACACCAACTTGGCCGCTTTCAACAGCTGGAGGGAGACGGCCGGATGAGCGGCGGGGTAGAAACGGCTGAAATGAGCGCCGCTATAAGGCCGGACACCGTGCGGCACAATTAACGCACATGTACGCCGATAGAGCTCGCTCGCAATAGGTCGCGGCCTGGGCGGTCCGGGACGCTTTCAGATTGAGCTCCGTGAGACAATCGAAGAGGCGCGCCGCGAAAATGTTTACATCCGAAAGGCGGGCGAGGGCGCTATCGGCCAAGCAGTCGCCTTCTACCAACGCCGCGCCGAGGTCCTCTGCAACGCCATCAAATTATCGGCGTCTCTCTCATTTATTCACACGCTACGACGTCCTTCATGAAACTATTGCTTTTGCTACTGCACAATTGCAAAAGTGCTAAATTGCACAATTGCAATCGTAGTTATTCGTCAGAACATAGGAAATTACTGAAAATAACCACAAAAAGACCAATCAACGAGCTTGCACTTCTGCAAATTTTGCTATGCTGCAATTGCCATAGTTTTATTCGATTCGCCCCCGAATTGACGACGCACCATTAGTCTCTAAATCGGTCAAGCGCCATAGAATCTGTTGCATCAGCGAGACGGCGTCGTCGATGTTCAGCATTACTTTGCCGCACTGCCAGCACTTGGCGATATGCTTCGACTCGTCCGAGTCGTCCAAAAGCGCCTCGCCGGAACAATCGGGGCAGCGCAATGATCGCATAGCACCATCCTGAAAACAGGTCCCATGTCCAAATAGATTTAGCTTATATCGGTAATTTTGGCCGATCCCCCAAGTGCCGTTATAAACGAATTTCACCGTATTGCAGACTCACAGCATTTTCTGATGTTAATGCATTAAACTATGGCTTAGTTTAGCGAACCCCCTTGGCCCAAGCCCAAGCGTAAGCTTTGGCGCGGTCATCCGTTGCACGCCGCATGTTATTGCTTTTTCAGCGTCCATTTGGAACGCAATAATACTTCCTTCGAGCCGTAAATATTCATTCATTGAACATTAACCTTATCTTTAATTAATTCTGTGACAATTATTAGCTGCTCTGTCATTAGAATAGGCGCTGATACTTTTCCTATTTGCGAGCTAAATAAAGAAAGGAAGTTTTGTTTTCATTGGATGCGCGATACGCCTACATACTCTATGAGTCAACAATTACTAAAAGTGAACTAAAAATGATTAATGATCGTCAATCCGTCATTGACACACTGCGTAAGGCGTCCTGTAATTACGGGGGATTTCATTTGCTTATATCTTCGTGCGCACGTAAACAAGATTTGTGCGATTTGTATCACTTTTACGACACAATACGATCGATTATGTAGGGGAAATTTTTCACTGAGTAACGGCAAAACAGTCTTTCCTGAGACTTTCCTTCACATGCTGCGTGCTAAAGATAGGCTAAATTTGGCGTTATACGGTAGTCGGTCTCGACGCTCGTTACCGATCGAAAAGTTTCCCCTATAAAAACATGCTTTTGGTGTTTCCTAAAAAAAGTCGCGTTTCGTCAAGTTAAAAAAGACTGCGGCGAATGTTAGCTGTTGGCATTTAAGTAAAAGTGCATCCCGGAAAGACACACATTCGCCCCGAGTTTTCATGCTAAAATGAGCCGTTTCAAGTTGTTTAATTAAATGCCAAGTTGCGACTGCGAGTCCGACAGTTGCTAATTATAGGAGATGAAATACAAAGAGGGCGTCTATAAGGTCTTAGTCTTAGTCATAAAGTCGCACGAGAATCGCTCGCAGGCGAGACAAAGATAGATGCAAATGAAGGCGTCCCAGTGTCGTCGGACATCGTGTAGTGGAGGGCGTATGGACGTTATAAACGGCAGGGGAGCAGACACTCACCCGTTGCTTATTAGCGCACACGGAGCAATCGCATAGGAAGTAATACTGTTGTTGCAATTGCTGTTGTCGTTCCTTTGTCGTCGCAAGCAAGTCGCAATAGCTAACAGTAATCTAAAATGAGGGTACAGGAAATGTTTACTATATAGACCGCATGACAAGTCACGGCAACCCATGACATACGAGGGACGTTCAAAAATTTTCTTAGCTTTCAAATAAACAAGAGAGGCATCACAAAGATAATCAGTTCTTTTTCAACCTAGTCCCGTCTATCATAAAATATTTATCCATTCTCTTAATCCAGCTCTGCAGGCATTCCCTATAAGGCCAAATACAAGGCCACCAAGACAAACAAGCGATATAAAATTTAAGTAAATTTTTGAACACCCTTGTAATCCACAATTATTTTCTACGTGCAATTTTGCAATTTTTTTCATTAGCTTTATTCTTACGCCTACTCGTCTACCGTCGGGAATGGAAAATGCAGCTGCTCCTTTAATTGTTATCTAGGGATTAGTCACCTTTCTTCCGCACAACCGCCACTTCTGCGAGAAACTACTGGAAACACTGGAACATTGGGGCCGTATTTCTTCGCTTTTCCATAAGTCTCAATGACCTAGAGACCCGGTATTCTTTAATGCCTCAGGGATCGTTAGATTAAGTTCTATTTGGGGGTAGGTTTGATTTTGTGATCTCAAGTAACCCATGACGATTCCTCATAAGTATCCCATTTTCATTGTCTGTTTCCGCAGTGACTGATCCATCCCCTCCCTACTCTCTCAATCCTTTCAGTCTATTGTACAACCGCTCGTCTCGTCCATAAATTATTGCTCAAACCCTGACAAATTGCAGTTAATAACAAGCCCTAAGTCAATATTCATCGTAATGCATATGACGTGTAGTAAGCAAATGTCGCGATTTGTCCGAATCCGAAAAACAGTAAAAAAGAAGGCAGACAATACCTGATCCAATGGCCGGCCCTCGAGACCGGATTTCAGCGGGCGAATGAGCGCCTTCGGCCCATCGAACGAAATAAAAGCGTTCGGGTCACACGAGTGATTAAGAGCGGACAATCTGAAATGTGAAAATTCGATTGTGTTTTGGATTTATTGGCTAAGCATCGGCTTATCCCGCAAGGAGACGATTCACAAACGAAACAGGAAACAAGTAAGGGTGTGAAATTGCAAAAGCCGACGATATGTCAGGCAAGTTACAGTCAAAATTTCTTCGTCAGTAACAAAAGAGACATAGTTTTGTCTTCCAACGATCAAGATTCATGTATCAAATGAAACTAAAGTTGTCGCAAAACGAAATACCAAGTACAAGCGATATTTTTCTAAATTATTCTTATGATTCGACATTTTAATGAACATAAAATAATGTAATCTGAATTCATTCTATCGCATTCGAAGCTATTTAAAACCGTCAATCGCGGTCAGTTCTTGACATAATAGTATCTATCCCACAATGATATGTGCGCAATTACTGTGTCGTATAAATGGATATTGTAGTGTCGCATTTGCCGAATGGTTACTGACGAGGAGATTTTGGCTATAGAAATCCAAACGACATGACGCAGATGTTATTCTTACCCTACGTAGAGGCCGATGCCCACTGCGTTCAAGTCGTCGTCCGATATGCTGATGCCATTGATGACGCACTAAAAGAAATGAACCGTCAAACATGCAATTTTAAGTGTGGACGGACCTTGTAATGCAATTAGCGAGAATGCATAATTAATTCTTTCACTTTTGTTTCATATTATCAATTACTTTTTGAGGTATATTCGACGCGCAACAGTGCACAAGGAGACGCGCACGATCTAAAACTGACCTTGCCAAAAATATCCATCAACTCGGCAGTGCAAAAGCCGACTCAGGACGTGTGGGGGTCGACGGCCGACGCATTCCAGTCGGCGCTGGACCTCGAGAAGATGCTGAACCAGGTTAGTGGATAGTTCTGAGGGAGTCGATCTGACCGCCAACTTATTTCAGTCATTCGCTGGCCTGCACGACATCGCGGACCAGCACAACGATCCTAACACTTCCGACTTCATCGAGGGTGAGTGGCAATTTCAATTATCTCAATTTGATGCATGCTCACTGTTTACGTTTGTTCTAGAACACTTGCTTGAAGCGCAAGTGGAAGTGATCAAGAAGCTCGCCGATCACCACGCGAACGCCAAGCGTTCGGGTCCCAACCTCGGCGAGTACGTCTTCGAGCGGGAATTCAACAGTTAAACTGTATTACTTTGTTATCGTCTTCGATGAAATCGCTTCGCATATGGCGCTCTATTGCAATTAGTTGTAGTTTGCAACTGTTACTTTTTCATATACTTAATTTGAATACGGTTCGGGATAAAAAGTTATAGACGGAAGGAGGACATGGCGCATTCGTGAGAATTTTTGAGGACTGATTAGAGTTCGTGTAAAACTAAGTCGCTTATGCATAATGAACTTTCAAGAATGCATACTGTATCTATTCTTTATAAATTACTGCAGCGTAAAGGCATAATCATGTTGCACGTTTGTCGTTATTATACCTTTCTATGCGCGACTGTGTGGGATAGACAATCTCAGCACACAAATCCCTTTATGCTACGATCCATAACAAACTCTCAACAATGCGCTGCAACGAGTCAGCGAACAAGATACCATATAGCAGCACCGCAAAATCAGCAGTAGGAAGGCACAGAAATAAGGTAAAAGCACAATGAAAGGGCGGCTTATTTGGCAAACGAACAAATTGTGACATATGAGGCGAATGAACAACATGTGACATCGGCATCAGATTCAATCTTCTTTAATAGTAGACATAGTGGTTTTGCGTTCATAAGCTTCGCGATCGGTGGGGGCGATGAGACCGTGTTTCTCGGCGGCGGAGAGGGCGCGCTGGGCCTGTTCCTGGGCGCCTTCGCGCGCCTTGTGCTTGAGCTTCGTGATGGCGATCAGCACGCGGAACACCTCCGTCTGCATGATCCGCGCCGCCACCTTCTCGTCGCTCTCTACCATGTTCGCGATCGCCATCAAACACCGACGCTGCACTTCCGGGTGCTCTGCCATGCACAGCTCTTTGAACAGTTCTGGCCACGTGCTTATCTGAAATTACGACGCATATCGCATATGCTATCTCAAATGCCCCTCCAATCACTCCTTCTCCACTATGTACTTTAAATCGTTATTAGCCCTGTATGACAAACTGACTATCTACCATATCAATTTATGTTGTGGTCAACCTATAGCTAAGCGATCTTGTCATACTTTGCTAAAAACGATCTACAATACATGCGCGAAAGCTAGGCTTGAAGGGAGTTGTCGCATAAAGCAACGGAAGCGTACCTCATCAAGAATGCGTGTGGAGGCCGCGGCATTGTCTTCAGTGAGAATGACAAATCCGGCGGAGGAGGCCAACGCGAGTCGTTCGTCTGGTTCACCCGCGTAGAGCACCCACAACTTGAGCCTATCGGTGCCGGGCTCGACAGTCATCTTCAGGAAATCTTCGCAGTAGAGCAGGTTGAGGAGGAGCTCGGCAGCGGCGTCGCGCAATTCCGCATGCTCCGTCATGAACCAGTACTCCTCGATCTTGGAGATGGCGTTCCCCTTGAGGATGCGCTTGCGCACCGAGTCACTCATGGACGCCAAGTTCGTCAGCGTGAGGAGGGCGTCGTAGTTCGGCATGCCGTCTATGTCGGGGTGGAGGAGGTCGACCAGCGGCTTGACGACCTCGTACGCGCGCTGCCCCGGGAATGCGATCGCCGGGTCGGCGTTCGACCCCAACCGCGCCAGAGCGTGGCCCGCTTTGATTTGGCCTTCGGGCGCCGCCGTCTTGCACAATTCCAGCGCCAACTAAAGTATTCCGTTGTACTGAATGCTAACCTCCGCTAACGACCCACGTATACACGTCTGTTGGGTGCGAGAAAATTCTTTTTTCATGCCGAAAACACGAGTGATTCAATGTATCATGCATACGACAGACGTATGTACGTACGCGTAGACCGTAAACTCTCTCACCTTCGCTCCTCCCTCCTTGATAACGCGACCTCTGTTTTCGGGCTTGGTTGAGAAGGCAAACAAGCAGCTGAAAGAGAATGAGTAATAGTATAGTAATGTGTGTAAGGGGAAAAAGAAAC
Source organism: Plectus sambesii (assembly GCA_002796945.1). Taxonomy (NCBI): domain Eukaryota; kingdom Metazoa; phylum Nematoda; class Chromadorea; order Plectida; family Plectidae; genus Plectus; species Plectus sambesii. The sequence goes on along the minus strand of NIUQ01000201.1, from coordinate 37,276 downwards.
TGACCGCGCCAAGAGTTCGCGCGAGTTCTTGCTCTCGGTCTTGCTGACGGCGACGCAGGCGGCGGTGGCGCCTTCGCGTACAAGCAAGTCGATGCGTCGATCGATGAATTCGTCGGTGTCGCGGAGAGGAGCTTACTCGACCGGAGTCTTTGGCGAGTTCATCCAAGGCGCGTACCGCAGCGATGACATTCTCCTGAGAGGAATCGTTGCGAATGATCCCCAGCAGCTTGGGTACGACGGCCCCGTCGGCCCACACGCGCTGCGCGCCCGATTGCGACTCTCTCGCCAGAACCAGTAAGTTGTTAATGGCCTATAAAGTAACCAACCGTATGGATGTTGCCGAAAAGACCGATCGATGACAGATGTCTGCTATGATAAACAGCTAACGGCTGTGCTAATAGGGCCAAATCCATGGAAATTCAATTAGCTGGAGCCGGGCGCCGAGTGGCGCATGCAAATGGGACGGGGAACAGCGATTTACCCGCGCGCGTTGCTCAGGGTCGCCCTCGGCGAAGGCGAGCTTGTCCATCTCTCGCACGCGATTGTCCGTCGAATGCGCCTGCTCCTGCTTCGCGATGTTCGCCTTCGCCAGTCGTTGCAGCAACTGCGTGATGTTCTTGTCCTTCGGCTCGAAGCGCAGCGCCAACTTGGCGTCGCTGAACGCCTCGCCCACATTGCCCAACTCCTCTCTCGCTAGCGCCCGTCGGTACAACGCCTTCGGGTCCGCTCGGTCGAATTCCAACGCTGAAAACGGCGAACACTATTCAAACAGTATTCAATCTTGACCACCCACATTTCCAACGACATGTTTGTATTTATGCGCGCATTGAATGCCAATACTTATTCTCTTCGTTACGAGCATAAAGCGGAAAAGGCGGTGATGAATGATTAAATCAAAGGGCGCCGCACGCGGCGCCGTACTCACGCATCGGGGTGAGAGCGGCGGCGCGTGTAAGAAAGGCTCGTTAGTGGTTGGGCCAATTTCCGGCGGTCATCGATCGGCGCTGACCCCGAAGAGGCGCGGACAGAGGACGGACGGGCCCTCGGCGGGGCCGCTCGCTCGGACGGTCCGTCGCTAACCACCTTGGCCCGGCGCGCAACCAGACTAATGAGCGCTCCCCCCGGCGCGGCCACAATCGTCGGCCGTCGTCGGTCGCCGTCCACCCTTGTCCACCCCGCCAGCGCCATCCATCATCATGCGCCGCGCGGCGGGCGCGTCCACTCACCGGCCGTGCAGTCGGCCTCCGAGCCGACCGCGTCGCTCAGTCGCAGTCGCACCATCGCCCGATTGCGATGCAACGTCGCCTTCAGCTGCGCGTCGTCGCTCGCGGCCGCCAGACCGGCCGTGTACCGTTCGGCCGCCTTCGCCATGTCGCCGGACTTGAACGCCGCGTTGCCTTCATCGCGAAGCTTCTCGGCCGAGTGGACAGTAGCGCCATTGGCCGCCATCGGTCCTGGAGACATCGGGATAGTGGGGAAACTTTGATAATGGAAACTCCAACAGTGGGTAACTTCGACAGTGAGAAACAGTCAGAAAGTCCAATGACTGTGAAACAGATGCGTATCCACGAACTGCACTACCGATCGCGCGCGCGCGCTATATACTAAAGCAGCAGCTGGCATTCGGGAACGTTCTCCGTTCTTCGAGGTCGGCGTTGTAAAGCGGAGCCGACCTCACGAGGTGGCGAGTACTAGCTGAGAAAACCGGCTCGTCAGCCTGGCGAGCGTTCTCCTACGACGCTTCCCGTGCAGTCAACTGTTTCTGCTGGCAACGGTTCAACGAAAAATCTTATTTCATCATCGCCGTTGAAACGCCCAATAGAAACACAACAAATGCCGTGATTATGTACAGCACATAGGCACTGTACAAATTGAAGTCTCGCATTTTTGAACAACAATTGATGCACGGTGATACAGTAATGACAGACGAAAATAATAGTCGACATACGAATACATTACTTCTTTTGCGCGGGACAACATGACCTTGGGTGAACGATAGTCTACGGACCAATATCCTTCCTCAAGTATGTCAACGACGACACTTAGCCACGCTGCTGTCTCATAATTTCAGAATCAAGCTTCGTTTCAACAAAAAACGGTGCATAACGAAAACAACAGATAATCCCACCACACAATATATCAGTACCATTCAAAAACACGAATCCAGCAGTTCAAAGCAATAGGGGGACAGTCAAAGTCAGTGGGCAAACTTCGTGATAATATAAGGATGAGGAGAGTTCGCTATTGTTGCGGCAACACATTGAGGACAATCGACACGAAAAAAGGGCACACACACCTGATGAGAGTGTACGTCAATATGTGAGAGCAGACGAAAGAAACAGAGAAACTGATGGCAATTGAGAGTGATAACTGAATTTTAAAAGATGGCGGCGGCGGCGGCGGCGGCGTGCATACTCAAACCGATCTCCTCAAATAATTGACTCTTACTGAGGGATACACTGAAGATAACCAATTGTTAATTGAATATATATTATATGCGGGCAATAAATGCATAAAATTGACCAAATCTGCAATAATTTTGCAATGAGATTGCCCAGCAAACGGCGATATTCCTCGAAAAGAGAGATGAACAAAAACGATCCAAAAAATGGTCGGGCAATTGTAAATAAAGTATATCGATTTTTTGTGCAAGTATGCGCTTAGAAAGAGCTTAAAAAAGCAAGAATGGTCTGTGGGCAACAAAGGAGCGAGACATTGGCACCAAAAGGAAAGAGAAATTGGACATTTGATATTACGTCATGAGAACATAGCTGAGGGAACTGTGAAAGTGGTTAAACGCGGGAGAAACGGCTAGGCCTTACAAATTCGCCACTGAACAGAAACCGACGACAGCCGACAAAAAGTGTGTACTGTGCGCGCCAAATTAGAATGCTAAATAGACGATAAACCCGCTCAACAAAGCAAATAAGCGCCACACGTCCACTGACTACTACGCCTCCTTCTAACGAGCGGGGTTGACGAGAGAGCGCGCGAAGGTTTGTGGATTATTAGGCGTAAAACTCCTTGGTCGGCGCCTTCTGATAGGCGTAGGAGTAATGCGGCGGTTGCTTCGGCTCGTCCAAGGCGTAACTGCCCTCGTCCTTCTTGCGCATACGGTACACGATGAACATGACGAGAAGAATCGCGGCCAAAAGTCCCACCACGGCGCCTCCGATGACGGCTGAAAAAAGAACATCATCGACTAATTTCGTTTCTATGACGACCAATTTCCTATGGACACCGATTCGCTATCTACTACGCCCCGTCTCTCACGAAGACCAACAGAAGAGGCACACAAGAGCTATGAGAGCTATGAGGGGGGAGGGGGACCACCTCGATCGATTCGGCAATCAAACGCACCGGCGAGAATTCCGGGTCGCAGGAACGGATCGAGCGTCCGTCGATTGTCAGGGTCGTCAAACATGGTTGGCGGCGGCGTTGGCTGCGCTTTAGGCGTGGTGGGCGCCGGGCCCCTAGTCGTCGCGTCGGTTGCTGGTTCGTCAGTTTCTTCTTCGATCTCCTCGATAATATCCTGAAAACATTTTGCTCAGTTGCGTACACATTGGCTCTATTGCGTATATTTCGCTCGGTTGCGCAACAACCAATGATGATGCATCGCTGCTCCCCCGCAATTAGTTTGCTTGTGTACGAGTGGGTGAAATGCGAGCAGAAACATTTGCCAACAGCGAGTCAGTCTGTCAGATGGCGGGCGCCAGTATCGCTTGGCCCCGACCGCTGTTAAAACGCGCCGTATCGCGGCGGCTGCCGCACTGGCGGACGTCGAGAAACTGGTCGAGCGCGTCAGACGCAACCCAATTTAACGCGTCAGCAGTTCACACCAGCGCAGACCATTTTCGTAACCAAACGCTTTGCCGCCATCACACAGCGATCGCAGCAGTTGGTCAGACCAATTGCACCAATCGCAGTAAGGAAGGTGTCTCAGCAAAGACTTACTGCCTCCGTGGTCGGGTCGGGTCGGCGCCGCGTCGTCGTCGTCGGCTCACGGGTGGTGGTGCTAGTCGTGTGAGGCATCTCTTCGGCAAAGTCTGAAAAAACCCTTCGGTGATCGTTTTACCGCAGCAGGTGCGCGAGAAAAGTCGGCACTCCAAGGATGCACAAACAACGCTTACCGCCCGACGGCTGTCCATCTTCGTCGTCGTCGTTGTTCGGGTCGGCATGGGCAGGTGGCCGTGGACGGGGCGCTTCGATGACGTCGGCTGAAACTCACGGGTCAGACGAATTAAGGTCGCTTCGTGCAGGGAAGTCGTCCCACGCAAAGTATAATCGGAATAAGCACGCAAAACAGATCCAAAAAAGCACGCGGAGGTGGGTGATTGGGTAGAATTAAAGAGAATTGTGGGGAATTGAAGGGGGGAAAAGAGGCGAGTGCGCCTACCTCCGTGGCCTGACGCCCGTCCGTCTCCCAAATCGTCGTCGTCGTCTTCGTCATCGGGTCCGCGGCCAGAGCCGTTCCATTCGACGTCAGTTGACATTCCCCCGCCACTACCATCGTGCATTACATCCTGCAATCCACACGTGATCATAACAACATCCCCCACAGACTCCTCGAGAATTTACTCACGCTGATAAATTCGCCCTTCCGGCCCAACGGATTCTTCTTTGCGTCTGCTATTCGCTTCTCTTCAGCGCAAAACGCCTATAACAATACTCCGATTAACAGAAATCACCATCAACAACACCCAACAACACTTACTCTGTCCGAAAATACCAAAAGAATTGCGGCTAGCGCGATAAAGTGGCACGATTTGAGCGAAAAATGCATTGTTCAGCAGTGGGGCGGCAGGCGTTGCTGGCTGGAGGACGCAGCGAATATCCACACTTCTGCGACCAGCAAACGATCCTTAGTCTCCACAATAGCCGACGATGAGTCAGCGAGTCACAATTGTGGTTGTCCAACAGCAGTTATAACTGCAGATGATGAAAGTTGACTATCCCAGCAGATTTCTGTCAGGAATCATCGTGTATATTACTTGGTCGACGGCGACGGCGTCGGCGATTCAGTCCCAAGTTAAAGCGTTGTCTTCGACTTCTAATCAATCGAACAACTGCTAAAAAATTTGCTCAAACGACGCGCCGAGAAAAAAACGGTAAGGAATGCACTCCAACGAGCACGTCACAACAACCGGCCAATTTTGTCTCCGTGCGTGGCTCGTCCGCGAATCGGCGATATCGATCGGCGGTCACGTCCACCGCCATCTTACCTACGCCGATGCGTCCCAACGCGACGCGCGCCAATATGAATTCAAACAGTGCTCTTATCACATTCTACCGTACGATAGCGTGCTGCTAACTACGCGTTAGCGTCAATCTTTCGACGCTCATAAATTTCAACAAAATAAATAACACCGGCAAGGGTTTACGCGCTGTCGTAAATGTTAGGTAACTTGTAGCAATAGCAGCGGCACGCCATGGGGGGAGTAGCGACTTTGAGGACGAGTCTCCGGCAACATTCGCAAAAGTAACAAACACCCGACAACTCGTTAACTGCTCTTGAATTAGCTAGTAATGGACCACTGTCGACTTATTCAGTGAATGCGTGCACAAACTAGTTTGGCATTCAAAGGGAGGGGGATGGGTGAGGGAAGTGCGAGGAGTGAGTAAACGAGTGAGTGAGCGGGTGAGTGAGTGAGTGAGTAATTGAATGAGTCGACGAGGCTGCTGCCACTGCGGCACCTTGACTCCCACCCATGTCGTCCACGGCGCCAACTATCTGCGAATACGCCCAAAGCTTTATGGGAACGGTCGGTCAGCAGCGGTCGAACATAACTTATAGCGCATCTGCGGAAGCATGCTGTGGGAAGTGGACGTCGGGTAGTTCAGTTTCTACGNTTTATGGGAACGGTCGGTCAGCAGCGGTCGAACATAACTTATAGCGCATCTGCGGAAGCATGCTGTGGGAAGTGGACGTCGGGTAGTTCAGTTGCGACGTTCTACCCGGATGGGCTACTATTCACCATTCGTGAACCGCTCTCAGAACTGGGCGCCCTAGCTAAAGACGTTCATCTTCGTCGAGTACCATCTACAACTAACGTCTACAGCTATACGTCAGCAGCTTCTTTTATGTCAGGTGCGCCAGCAGGAAGTGAGGATTTTGGCGGGACGGGCCCTAGTAGCAGCGGATCACAATTTCTCTTGTACAATAGTGTTTCGTCCAAGAAACGGCGTCTCAATGGACGGATTTCCTTATGCAGGTACTCCGAAACGACTAGCCGCATCTAGCAAAATTAACGAACGTTTTATGAGTATCCTCTTGACAAGGTTCTGCTAGTGGAAATGGAGGACCCACTGATGGAGCTGCCGAATGACTAGTATGAGCGGCGCCTCCTCAACCGCGCCGCTAGAAAAGTGGACGTCGTCGTAGGGGTGGATTCTGGCGCACAATACGCGCTTCGAAGCAGACGTTGACAATGACTTTTTTGGTCGTGGCGTCGCTCCTTTGCGATGGAAGGCAATAGCCTAGCTGATGATTCATAGGTAATCTTGACAATTGCATTCATAAGTATGTTTACAAAAAAAAGTACCCTACGCACTTAGCAACGCCTACTAATACGAGTTGGAATAGGAGAGAGATTTATATCATTTCGAGAATAATAATCAGTCTGTAACTTGATCACAAATCATAACGGCGAATACGACTGATTGTTGACTTGCCCTCGTCAACATTTCGATGGCAACCGATTTTTCGGTTGTCTGACTTGCCTTTGAGCAACTACAACACATTTAGTGCACCAGTTCTTTCCAAACTCTAATTCGCCCTTATTAACTCATTACGGCGAACAGTACGCTAACTAAGCCATGTTAATACGCAACAATAAGTCGCAATAAGAAGCCACGGTCTTCGCTCGATGCCTTGATGACGAACCGAAGCATTTCGCTTGAAAAGATAAATTAATCGAGTTTAGGACGTCGGGACGTGCGTCGCAAGGGAGGACTGCAGAATAATGCTAGCCGGCACATTATAGGTGGCTGACTATGAGCATCAGCGTAATTTCTTGTCGACAACTATAGGAAGAGTCTCCAGACGGTCGCCCTCCGCCTTCGCCATCACCGCCGCCTTCCCGCGCTGTCATTAGAACCTCCCTCAGCGGTTGTAGCGGACAGTGGATTCTACCATGGCGGCGCTGTTGACCGTTGCACTGATCGCGTTAGTTGCCGTCTCCGCCGCCCTTCCGGCGTATCCTTACTACATGCGAATCAGCCCAGTCCTAGTGAAGCGATCTGCATATGATCTTGATGACGGAGATTTCTACGGTCGCGTTGGTCAAGGATCGGGTTCGGGCAGTCTCGTCGACTATACCGGAGCCATATTTGGTCGTCAGCGTCGGCCTCAAAGCTCGCTGAGTAACGCCGATTACTTCCTTCCTCAGGTACATAATCGTTGGTCTCACTTTATTGTGCCAGCTACGGTGCGAATTTAGGAAGTTCCTGTCATAATCATGGAGTGAGAGCGTCTAACAGCTATAGTGGCTCGCTAAATGAACTAGATTACAACTTGCTGATGCTCTGAATTAGTCTCGTCGATGATGTGTTGCGATCGGTATTATTTTGATTATCTGTGTCGCTTATGAACGTCGAGGCGTAGAAAGGCTTATTTCGACTTTACTTGCTCGGCAACTGTTTGTGTCATTACAAGCGCCATTCACTATACCGTAACTTATGGATTGACGTGATGCTCCTCCATAAAGAAGATTCTAGCTAATGAAGAGTTCAGCTTATTAAAGAAGGAAGCGCATGTCGATTCTGTTTGCGCTAAAAAAGCAATTAAGAAGGTAGCAAAGGCGTGTGTGAATTAAATTATTGTTGTGCATTTCAATAAGCTTCGTTCAAGTTACGACATTCAATATTTATCGCAACAATTCAAACACGATTTCCACACAAAAACATTATATTAAAACACTAATATCAGATAAAAGACACATATGGTTCAGAAAATCAGCAAGCAACGCACCTTGGAACATCACTATGTGCAAATGTAGAAAAATATGTTATGAACGATTCAGTATTTGGTGTCGAAATAGATTTGTTGCCAGAGAGAAAATGTACACTTAAAATCACAGCCAGCAGAAGCATGCATAAGTATCCAACTGAAACATTCCATATCAACTGAACATTCGGTATGAATGAGGACAATTAGAACAGTTTAGAACCAGCTGGACAATTATTAAACTCCATAAAGGGCAATTACACTGAGATCAACACAACATCATTCAATTTGAGGCGGGGTAGTCGACGTTTCCGGCGGCAATGGCTTAGGATAGGTGGGGTAGTGCCAGGTAGGTAGCGGAAGCTTCGACAACGGGGTTCATGGAGGTGGATGAAGGGGTGGGATTGAGAGTATGTGGGAGGGAAGTATGGAGAGCAACACAGAGGTGAGTAGTCGCGTTCAGATGAACTGCATCAGTTGAGTCAAGAAATCTTCGAGCGCTAAAGTATACCCAAAGAGGCGACTTACAATTCATCAGGGCAGTTATAAGGCTGAGGAAGGCGGATTCCGTCCTGTAAGCTCGAAGAAATTTCGTCGGGATCGATGTCGGCGTAGGGCTGCTGAGCGAGACTCAGCAACTCCCACATTGTCACACCAAACGCCCACTGAAAGCGAACATGCTAGCCGGCTGCCGAAGCATAATCACACCCTTACCACATCAGACGCGCTTGTGAATTGGCACTTATCGAGCGCTTCGAGAGCCAACCACTTCACCGGTCGGTTCTCGTTGTCGCCGAGGCAGTGGTAGTCGTTGGGAAAGAGGTCGCGACTGAGCGCGGTGTCCGACAGTTGGACGGTGAAGTCCTCGGATATGAGACAGTTTCTAGTGGCGATGTCTTTGTGGAGCACGCCGAGCCGGTGCAGATGCACCATGCCCTTGACGATTTGCAATCCCATGGACACCAGGTCCTGCGTGCGCAGCGCGTTCGGTCCGGGCCCGCTGCTCTCGCCTCGACATCGCAGCAGGAACTTCTTCAGGTTGCCGAAGCCCGTATGGACGTAGCAGATTAGAGGAGCGTCTATCAGCGGGTCGGACCGGGCGAAGCGTCCGAAACACGCCGCCGCCTCGACCTATCACAACGTCGATTCAGTTAGATAATTCTACACCAAAGCCTCAGCCTCCTCACTTGAGCAATATTTTGATGCGGTGGAAGACCGTAGAAAACGAGCGCTTCGGCGATGAATTTGTCGTACTGGCCGGGTTCAGCGGTCGGCTTGAGCGTCTTGACAATCATCGGTACTTCTCCTCCCGCTTGGTCCTCCTCTTCATCTACATCGCCCATATCCACCTGACCGGCCAGCCTCCAGAAAGCCCATCGCACTTCGCCAAATGTTCCTGAATACGACAAGGTGTCCAACATTTTGAGCCATCCCTTCCTCCTCCCTCCTACCTTCCAACTCGATCTGTCCAAGCTCGAAACAGTTGCGATCTGCGCGCAAATCATTCAGCGCCGCTTGGGTGTCGATAGCGACGACTTGATCCAGGATTATGACTGGTGGCGTGAGTGTAATCGAGGAGGAGGGAGTCGGCGCCGCTCGACACCCGCCGGTCGCGGGCGCCAAGGCGGAACTGGCGCTCTGACCACCGGTAATCGCGGCTGCAAACGACCGACTCATTAACCTACGGTTCAAATTCGAAAGCGATTAAGCTTACAGTATTTGCTGGTGGTCGAAGGGCTGTCGGTGCGAAGAAATGGCTGCGTCTGCGATACATAGCCGGGCGAGCTGTGCGGCACTCTGAAAGCGTCCAAAAAATAAAATAAGCCAAAGCGAAGATAAAGATTGACACTTTTGTAGAATAGGATACCAAAATCATACGGCGCAATGATTTATCACAGATTCACGCTTGCGCGCATCGAAACGGCTGATTTTGGCACCCTTTTCTACAGGAAAGCCTATCAAAGTGTACGCACGGATAGCGCAGCGATTCTCGGCCGATGTCTTGGGCGAGTCCCTTCTTCGCCGACTTGAAGTAGGCGACGATCAGCGAGCCGATAATGATGACAACGGCGAAGACGCATCCGATCGCAATATAGAAAACCTGATCGGCTGTTATGGTCGCGCCTGCAAAAACGCCCGTCGTACAACCGCTTTTTCCTCCTCCGTGTCATTATGATTAACGACATTTATAAGCTCGGTTGACAGTTCTCACAGAAGCGGTGGAATAAAAAGCGTCAAAGTACCTGCTGTCTGTTGGTTGGCGCCGTCGCCGCCGACCGACGCCGATGAGTCTTCGACGGGCCCTGAAGCGAAGATGATCCATCAATTACGGGCGCCGACCGTCGACAGAAGTGTCACCTACACCCGTCCCTCCCTGCGGCACACGACCAGCTGTCCCTCCCGCCCCCCACCGTCTTGCTTCAACACCGCTCATTAGGCAGCCGCGGGCGTCAACAAAGAGGACCGATTGAATCCGACCGCTAACGCCGGATTAGGCGAGCAGCCATTCATCGAAAAGCAATTTCGCCCTTCGCTCCCATTGCGGCGACATGAAAGCAATATCGGCCACGGCGAATCAAACGACCGAATGCCGACGCGCAGGAAAGAGTGAAAGGGAAATGTCGGTACCTGGTATGCCGCGAGCGACTTCCTGGAAGCTGCCTGCAAGGGAATCGTCTTTCTATTGTTCACAAATTACACGACCTCTACTCACAGAGCTTGTCTTGTCGAAGAGAGACGTGAATGGGGTTGGCGTCGGCCGAGGACGAGAAGTTGGCGTGGAGAACGACGCCGAACTGGCCGGCCTTGTTGCCGGCGCAGCGGTACTCGACGACGAAAGCTGCAAAGGAGGGCTAGGAGCGCGACGGCGAAAATGAGTCACATTTGGCAGAAGCGCCCCCAATCGAGTCATGGATGAGGGGGGCGAGGCGAGGGGGCAGCGCTGTGCGGACGGACGGACGATAATCGAGCCGCGGCCGATCGAACAAAAGACGCGTCGGGAGGTCGGATTATCTGCCCGCCGGACGGACGGCCCTGCCCCCTCCCTCACACCCAGCCCAATGGCCACACCAGAAAGCACTCACTTTCGGTTCGTCGCGGCACCCGGCCCGTCCGCGGGACATCCAACATCGGTAGCACGGCGGGATTGTCGGCTATCAGTTGGATGGAGTAGTTAATCTGCAAAGAAAACATCTGGCTAGAAACGGATTGCAAGAGGGGGAGGAATGCAATTGGGGAATTGCATAAGACGCGCCGAATATGACTCACTTCTTCCGACGCCGTCGAATTCCACGAAAACGTCAGCTTCGATATATTTGTCGCAATTCTGTATGGGAATCGCAAGGCGTACGTGTTCACCACTCCATCCTTGATGTACGCCATCTCCGCCATGACCCCTGCAAATCTGCGCGTTTGATCGCGTGCAATGTATAGCGAGATTGGAAGGAGACGAAGACGGATGGCTGTCGCACAAAATTCGTCATCGCGTGCGACGACTGCGGGGCCGCAAACGAAGACCGATGCAAATGCGCGCGATTTACTCCCACCAATCGGGTGGGCATTGATCAAGAGCGCGCATTGAGAAAACGATCGGCGACGAGTGTGCGAAAACCGCAGCCCCGATCGTTGCGCTTTGATTTAGAGCGTGGCTGTTGGCGAATGTCGTCGCTCCGGGCTTCTTGACGCATTCCATACTGCAGCCCCAACTCCCCCTTCCTTTCCCTTCTCCCACCCCGCCCCACTCGCCCGACAACCTTCAACAGCCACCTTTCATTCACGCCTCATCTGCTTCAACATACCCCACTCGACCCCGCCCCGCACTCTCTACCCCACGGCTTAATCCCTTGACGAGCCAACTTCAACCACTCAAACGGCCTCTACTGTACCCCCTCCTTTTATCCGCTAAACGCGATCCTTCGATTTGCCCTCATTCGACCGTAAAGTACGGCTGTGGGAACGGACGGCTTTTTTTGGTCGGCGGCGGCGCGCTCGAGTGGGCTTTCTTAAGCAAACATTTGCCCGCACATGGCGCAGTTAGTGTCAACAGCAGATGAACGCTTCTGCGTCGGCGCAGTCACAGTTGGTGCTCACCGAGTGTGCGGTTGGTTTCGTGTTTGCTGATGAAGAGGTTGATCAGCGCCGATCCTCCGTTTGTCAACGCCGACAACAGGACAAGGAGGAATGCCGCCCGCATCTTGCACCAGTCGTCACGGCTTCCTATCAATTGTTGTTAACGCTGACATCTGAAATGTAGAGGGCGTCACAACCGCGCCTTCACATGTTTACGCAACATCGTTTGATATCTCGCGCTACACGAGCTTGTTTACTTCCATCTACCTGCTAACCGCTAATGATGAACGCACGCCTTGCGTCTAAGCAACAAACAAACGGCTGTTAGCATACTTTGCCCTATCTAACGGAACGATCATTGCACATAGTTGATTTTCTCGCGTAGATAATTAGCTCAGTTAAGGCCAGGCAAATGAATGAACAAAGAGAGGAGCAGACGGCAGACGCAACGTCAGCCATTTTTAAGTCAGAAGAACGCGCGAATCAGCCGCTTTCTTATGACGACGCAGCGATCGCTTCTTCCTTCTCAGCGCGAGCAGCCATCAAAGCATTGACTGACGCGCACTCATCCATCGCCAGCTGGCGTCGTCAAATCGAGACGAGCGCAAGAACCACTCACGGACCAATCGTCTCCGGCGCTTTTAGTCTTAGAGCGGCGCCCGTCGGTTTATCGCTCCGCCAGCCGGCCGGTCCCGCCCCCGGCTAAGCTGAACACAAGGAGGCGCCCGGCTTGAACTGACAGAATCCTTCGCTGCGTCATCGTCTACAACCGCCCGTGATTTCCTCACATAGCGAAATTGACACTCTGACATGGCCGGATTCAGGGTAGCTTTCTTTGTGGGACCGCCATGTGTGAGACATCCACGGAAACCATTAGCGAAGTAAAGATGCCGGTCGATTCGTGGATCGCAGCTATTCTAGCTTAATGTTTCATAAATCAAATTTATTGGAAGATAAAAGCGAAACGGGTTGAAAAGTATGGCTGCGCTAGTCGCGGAGTTAACGGCGGTGAAGAACTGCTTGCAGCGGGCGCTGCAGAAAGGTGTGAGAGAGAGCGTCGTGCTGGTATTCGGCAATGAATCTTGCGATTTGGACAGCGCTTGCTGCTCAATCGTGTACGCGCTGTTCGCGCAGCAGAAGAGGGAGAATAAGGATGAAATTGTCGCGCCGGTGCTGAACTTGAAGCGGGAGCAGTTTCTATCTCGAACGGAGGTTTTGTTTTGGCTGGACCGAGTATTGCTGAATAACAGCGGCCGCTCGTCGAGTGCAGTTTACGACGAGGCGTGCGCGCGTCTGTTGGATTCGCTCATATTCATCGATGATATAGACTTTGGCCAGATTGACACTTTCCGCCAACTGAAAGTGAAAATGATGGACCACAACCGTCTGATAGACGCGCAGAAGTTTCTGGAACCGTACGTCGACGAGATCATTGATCATCACGAAGTGAGCGGTTCAGCGCATCCATGGTCGAATGCCGTGCGTACAGAGATTGTGCATCCAGTCGGATCGTGCGCCTCTCTGATAACTCGCCGCCTGAGAGACGAATGGCCGTCGATGCCGTCGTCGGTTGCGCTGCTCCTTTACGGGGCAATCGTGCTGGACACGTCTGCTTTGCTGAATTCGAATAAGACCACCGATATCGATGTAAGCGCTGTGGAATATTTGGAGAGCAAGTATTCGGGAGTGGAGGGGTGGCCGGGTCGAAGTTATACGGATGCCATGCTGATTGAGGCGAAAATGGATGTGAGCCGTATGAGCGCGTTCGACATTTTCGGGAAAGACTTCAAAAGCGTTCCTGGATCTCAGTAACATTTTCAGAGTGAAATCAGCGTTCTTCTTGGTGAACGGAGTCGTCGGAATCGATGGCGGCATATTTGCTGAAGAGCTTCTGGCGTCTGCTTGCGCAACAATTGAGCACCGTTCGAACGCAGATTACCATGAAGAGAACGACCGCGACACAGACGGCTACCCAGAACGCGGTCTCATAATCAAAGTCGCCCCTCTCACTCTGCTGGAAATCGTATCCTTGCTGCAGGCTCGGCGCCGTCCTGTTCCAGAAGCCGACCGCGTCCCAGTGAAATAATGGTGCGTTTCTTATTGTCGCTTTCGAAGCCGACAATTGCAAGTAATTTAATTCGGCGACGTCCAACGGTCGCCATTGCTCTCCGGGTTGGCCGTACTTGATGAAGTTTTTGAGCAGCTCGGTGAATATCCGACTGGCGTTGTCGTAGGTTTCGTACGGGTCCGAGAAGTCCTCCACCGAGTAGAGATACGTTTGATTGGATGATTGGGCCATGCTTGCCGCTTCGTTGACAATTGGCACCACCGTTGTAGCGTCGAAGATGGCCTCTTGCCCTGAATCGATTTGTACAGTCTGTTAGCAAAGCAATGATGAATGATCATCGGTGCTTACCCCTGTTGTCATAGTGTTCTTTGCATTTTTCAATGACCACATCGGACGCGAGGCCCAAAGAGGCTGCCGCCGTCCGGCAAGACTCCTCGGTCGAAAGGGGGCGAGAGGCATTTTTGGAGGAGACTCCGATTAGGTAGGGTTTGGGCGAGCGAGTGTTTCTCAGCTGGTGGACATCGGCGACGAAGATATGCTCGTCAATAGCAGGGCCAAAGTAGTCGTTAATTAGAAGCGCTTCGGCGTTCAATTTGCGTAAGCAAGAAATGGTGTCGCTCTGGCATTTTTTGCGTTGGACGAGTTGTTGGGTGAGGTCGCGGTTGGCGTCGGAGGAGAGCTTCTGGTGCATGTCCGGAGCGCCGCTCAGCGCGACCGCTCGAGAGAAAAGTCCGTTGGCCATCGGCGAAAGCGACAGATATCCAACCAGCTCCCCGCCAACGCCGTGCCCTCCGATTGTTAGCTGACTCTTGTCGCCGCCAAAGATGTCAATTTCGTCGCTCACAAATTTCAACGCAAGTAGCAGATCTAAATAAATTTTCATTATCTTACATTGACTATATTGTCGACAATCTCTCACCGTATATTCCTGCATTTTTGTCGTAATCGTTGTCAGAAGCGAGATTGAGAAAGCCGAGCGGTCCTTGGCGATGAGGAATAATGACCACAATAACGCCATCGCGTACTAAGTTGTCGACAAAAGTGGGCAGGTCGGTAGTTAAGTCGCTGTGGAAGTAGGCGAATATGGCGCAGAGGGTTGGATCTTCCTCGCATTGCTTAGGTTGCAAAATGTCCAAGTAGAGGCAGTCTTCCGACTGCGAGTCTTTGGTATCGTCGCCGATACAGGCGGCCTTCTCGACGGTGCAGTTGAGGACGCCGGTCCATGGATGCGGCTCGACGGGCTTCCTGAATCGCAGGTCGCCAACTGGCGCCTGTGCGAAAGGTATTCCCAGAAAAGCGAACGCGCTGTTGTTCGCTTTAGTTGTCAGCAACTGACCCGCAATGATCCCGTTTGAAATAGTCCGCTCGATAGGCGCCGCGCTTCGAACGCCAGCAAAGCCCAAAAATAACAGGACGCCGATCGCACGCAACATGTCGAAGCAATCGAACGTGGTCACACACGCCGCGTGTACATCTTAAACAATGATGATGCGCTCCGCCTGTGCGACAATTCTCCACTCGCGTTGTCCGTCGTCTGTCATTGATAAGCTTTATTTACTTTTCTTATAGTAGCCTTTCCCATGATCAGCAACTCGAATGAAATAAAAAACAATTGTTTCAGAAGAGGAACTGCGGTCACCTCTAGCTCTGAGAAATGTACCGTAGATTGTAATAATTTATTTGTGACAATGCTGCATAGCGATTTTAGTTACACTGTTGATTGATAAGATTCTTAGACAGTTTGTCATATACAGCAAAAAAAGCAATAAATACGGTAAATGCCCACAGAGGTGAAGGCGAGCGGAGTTCACATTAGCGTCCAAGAAATAATCGTAGACGACATCGAGCCCGAGCTGTGACCCATTATTGTCACCTTTTTTGGATCGCCTCCAAATTTTCCGATTTCTCGCTGCACCCATTCGAGTGCCTTTATTTTGTCTGAAATGGAGTACGCGTCATTCTGACAACAATGAGCGCGAACATTTGAACCAGCATTTGGTGAAGTAACTTGACACATGGGGGAAATGAAGACACCACTGTGAATGTGAATTTCAACTGCTGTAAGAGCGATTTCAAGGTTATTTGATAAAGCGAAGTTTCGACGATTGAAAGTTAGGTACCGAAGCTATTCTGTTTGCAAGAAAAAGTAGAATGAAAATACCATAAAAGCCAATATTCCTGTTGACGACGTCGTCCGAGCCGAGATCGAGGAAGCCGAACGAGCCGAGTCGGTAGCCAACCGTGACGAAGACGAGCTCGCGCGTAGCAAAGTGATCGACGAGCGCTTGAACGGGAAACATGGACGCGGAGTCGAAACTATAACCGCCGCCGTGAATGTAAAATAGAACGGGGCATGGGGCGTGAGAGCGTTTGCCGCAGCGGCGGTCGGCGAAGACGTTGACGTAGAGGCAGTCCTCGTCGATGTCCGTCTGCGGCGACGTAGTGAAGGAGGTGTTGCTGAGACAACCGGAGCGGTACTCGCTGGCATCTAGGATGCGGCTCCAGGGTTTGGGATCCTGCGGCTGGCGGTAGCGTAGCGCGCCGACCGGCGGCGCCGCGTACGGAAGTCCGAGGAATACCAACGCTTCCCCATCGCCGCCATTCGAGCTCTTGTATATCTTTCCTTTCGCGGTTCCAAGCGAAGTACGCACGACGGTGCTACGCAGCGCTTCCGCCGCTGCAAACGCTGCCACCACCAGCAGCGCAACTTGCGCAGGTGATGATCTCATTGCGCGTCGCGAAGCCAAATGCGCTTCGTTCTCGCCTCCCCGGCCACAAAAGCTCCTGCGCAGCTGAAGTTTGTGCGCGTCTGGTTGCGCCTGCTCGCGCTCGCTCGAGATAAGACTGACGTATATTTTTCTGCAGCGCTTACCTTATCGAGCGAACATCCACCATCACTGATCAGGCACCTATTGACCAGTTGCTGGTCTACGATATTGAGATATTGACGCCAGCTTATTTCCTGCAGAACTGTCAATAGCGCAGTGGTGAATGCTGACAACACACAACACGTAAATCGATTTTATTAATAGGAACGCTTAGGAGCAACGATTGAAAGATGAGGTATAAGAAGTGTACGCAGCGACGATAGCCTATCCATACATTTTCGATGAGGATGGGTTGAGGCGGGAGGTCTCTCCGAGCCATTCGTTCTTGGCTTGTTTGGAGCGCTGATAGCATGCGGTGCAACAAGTGAGCAGAAGCAGAGCGGCGAGAATAGCGGCGACGCCTGCGGCTATCCAGAACCATGTCTGCCAGGTGGTCGCGCCCGAGGCGTTGACCGCCGTGTCACGCACGGTGGGTAGACTTTTGCGCACTACTTGATTGCTAAACTGATTGACGATAGAGCGCCGCAAATTGTCGTCGTCGTCGTCGTCATTTAGTTCTTGCATTCGACCAAATAGGTCGCGCAGAACTTTCGCGATATGCTCAATGTCGCTTTGATCAAAGTCCTTCGGGTCGTCGCTCCAGCTGGAGACGTCGTCAATGAGCTGCTGGTCGATGTTGACGCCCCTCTCCTTGAGGCCGCGGATGACGTCGAGAAGGAGCTTCTTGAGGCTGAAGGTTCCATTGACGTCCCATTTGGAGAAGAAAGCGTCGACTTCGGGCGCCCCCTTCGTCCAGAGTTGCACGGCTCCGGCATGATATCCGTCCGCGTTGCCAGGCATGTTCATGTTATCGTCAAAGTCGATTCTAAAGTAGTTGTTGCGGTCATCGGTCGGCTGCCACTTTTCGCGATGCGTTGGCGGCGACGGGTCGCCGGATATGACAAAGTCGGCNTACAAAATATTATTACAATATCTTTGTGAGATTCTTGAAATTATTGATTTTTTCGCCGCACTTTAAAGAATTAGTTCATGCGCCCACTTTCGACGTGGACGACAGAGTATCGCAATCGTTCGCAGCAGACTGACATATGACACGACTGACCGAGGAGTCCGAGATTTTTGTCGGCAGAGCTTTTCTTCACAGTGTTGAAGAAGCCGAACGATCCCATTCGATAAGTGAGCGTAACCAAGACAATATCCCTGGATTGGTAGTTGTCGATGAGAAAGTCGTCGGCGAAGAGGAAGGGGGAGTCAAAGTTCCAGGAGCCGCCGTGTATATAGTACAACACGGGACAGTTTTTCTTGTCGAGACACTTCTCGGTAGTGAAGACGTTCATATGCAGACAGTCTTCGCTCATGTTGCGAGCCATGGGATCATCCTTCACCATGATCGTCGTGAACAAGCACGTGAATTTGTAGTCGTTAGTGAGCAGTTCTCCTTTCCATGCCTTCTTCGCTACCGGCGCTCGAAAGCGCAGGTCCCCAGTTGGCGGTTCCGCGAAGGGAATGCCCTGGAAGAGGAAGGCCGTCGTATTGCGGGCGGTGACGACTTTGCGTCCTCTGATGGCGCCGCTCTTTAGCGTCAGCTTGGTCCAGTCTTTGTCTTGCCCATTAGCGCAGACGTAAAGGAAGCTGAGCGCGAGAAAAACAGTGAAGACGTTCATGACGATGCGATCGCTCGCTCACTGCGCGTGCAAGCTTGCGAGCGGATTCTACGCTTCTCTCTATTTTAACATCACTCTCTGGTTTTTGAACCGACCGCAACGGTGTAGCCAGCCTGGTTGCTCGTTGATGTTTGCTTGTATTTGGCTCTAATACGCTGCGCCTTCTTTCAGGCAATTCGACCGAGACGCGAGGCTGTTGTGGGCGACGAAGAGACGTGTGATAAGAGCGAGTTTGGTGATTCATCTGTGTAGTGTGATTCAATCGCATTTTGTCGAATAAATGAAGACTGGAGCCGAGTTGTTGCATTTGCTTGAAAAGTTACCTTGTGGCGGTCATCTCGCAGCGAACGCTGCCAAGTTGACATTAGCGTTGTGATATATATGATATATATAAAGAGTTGAATGAGTTCTTTCAGGCGTTAGTGGATCG
Organism: Plectus sambesii; assembly: GCA_002796945.1. Taxonomy (NCBI): domain Eukaryota; kingdom Metazoa; phylum Nematoda; class Chromadorea; order Plectida; family Plectidae; genus Plectus; species Plectus sambesii. The sequence continues at coordinate 18,273 of NIUQ01000201.1, read as the reverse complement.
CAATGGATCTACAAGACAAGAGCGACTCGTTGAACGACGTGACTGCGCGCCTGTCGAAGATGTGGCCGAAGCAGACGCAGGATCAGCTGGCCACGGCGCTGGTTCTCTTCGGTATCCCCTTCGCGTTTCTCGTCGAATGCGGCGTCGTCCTGCCCCAGTGGTACGCCGTGGGGTCCGACGGGTACAACTGGCGCGTCTTCTGGCTGCTCGCATTCGGACTTACCTTTTACGCCAACTTCTACAAGCTCGTCACCGTCAATCCGAACGGCCCCAACGCCGACTTACCCTCCGTCATGCGGCCCGGCTTTAAGTACTGCCACACTTGTCAGCTGAACGCCCCGCCGCGTTCCCACCACTGTCCAGTGTGCGAAAAGTGCATCTTCAAGCGCGACCACCACTGCTCGTTCGGCGCCGTGTGCGTTGGTCACTTCAACCACCGCTACTTCATCGCCGGCGCGCTGCACATCTGGCTGTGCGTGGCGCTGGTTCTATCGTAAGTGGAATTTGGGATCTTTACAACTGTTGTGTCCATTACAACTGGGTACAATTACGTTGTATCGGTATGACACACACCCAACTAACGCTACTTCATCCAGGGGCTAACAGGGGGAGGGGGAGAGCAACATATGACACATTTTCGGTAAACCTTTTGTAATCACAGCTTGATTAGGTATGTCATTGTACTGGGGATCCATCTTGGTTTTGACAACTCCAAAAACAACGATGCGAAAATGACTTATCGCGCGTTTCAGGTGGAATTGGTGGTTCATGTGGGAGAACTTGGGAGGGATGCGTCCGACGAATCTGTGGATGGTGTTCATGCCGCACCTGGCGTTCATGTTCCGCTTCGTGACGCTGTGGCAGTTCACGTGCACCGCGATATTCGTGTCGTCGACAACGGTGTTCTTGTTCTGCTCGTACTTGCTCGGCGCGCAAATCTTCTGCATCTACCTCGGGCAGACGCGTGTGGAATTCCTTCTGAACGTGCGCGCCTTCAACATCGGCGCTTGGGCCAACTGGAAGCAAGTGATGGGTCGACGTTGGTTCCTCACGCTGCTGTCCCCCTTCTTCAACAGTCCCCTCGACTGTGACGGCATCTCGTTCCCTGTCAAGGAGGGCGCGTCTATTCACGATTCCACCAAGAGCATGTAACCAGTCGCGCTTTGTGTGTGTGTGTGTGCTTGTCCCTGTACATAGCTTAATTATTGATACTTAGTCGTGTGCCGAGTTGTTTAGTATTTGTTGCAGTTGTGTGCAGTCGTATAGTTGTTTGATGAAGACGCAGTCCAGTAAAGTTTGATGAATATGGAGTAAGACTCATGCAACGAAAGCAGCATGTATATAATAAACGTTCTAATAGGAAGAGCTTGAATGGCAACTAAGAATGAATCACAAAACGGTCACATTCTCGCTGCGATCTTCTGGAAGAGAACTAGGTGGTTGATGGAAAGCTTTGTCATGATCAGTCTGATCGCTGTCATTTGGAGCGGCAGATGAAACGTATTTTTCACAAAGCCACAAATATCGCACCTTGTCGTGAACTATATTTTCTCATGTTCATATAGATGAGCATACTCTAATTAGCCAGCTAGTTTGCACGTTCGTGCGCTGTAGCTGCATCGCAATGCGACTGTTTTCAGGGTTTTATCAAGTGTTTGTTAATAAAAATTAGGGGAAAGAAAGAGCGCAGTATTGGTGAAGTATTTAAGTGATATGTAATGCTAGAATTTGAAATTGTTTTGCTGTATCGATCTCTTGAATCCGGATGTACAGTCAACGCAGAGGAGCGGGCTTTTAATGGCCGCTGCCGAGTTTGTGATTAAACAAACCTGTTTCTCATGAGAATCATCGGCACACCGATTTTGACACTTCATCGTTCACTCTTCTGCGTTGAAGAAATTTTTTAATTGGAGGGGACGATGCGCCCTAAAACGAGGAAGGTTTCCAACACCCTACCCTTCACTTGAATGAATATCAGACCTAGACTATTGATTCCGATGAACAGTGAGCTGTTACCGGGCTGTTCACTTGTTCACGTATTCCTCGTTTAAATAGACACTTGACAAATCAGTCGTAATGGTCGCATCGCAACGTGCGGAGGATGTTTCCGATCACCCACACCTTCACTCGAATGAAGATTCGACCTGGACTTTCAATTTCAATGAACGCGGAGCCATTGCTGCGCTGTTAATCTGTACAAATATTTCTTGCTTAAATAGATACTTGACAAATCAGTCGTAATGGTCGCATCGCAACACACACAACATTCGAGGGCCTTTTATTCCGCTGTCTAGGGTATTCAGACAGTCAACGCGGTAGACAATTTCAATTCGATTCTTAATGAATCTAGCAGTCTGAATTTTTACTCTTTTGCATTTACGGAAAATATTTTTGGCGAGACTTCCTGCTTCAAGTGCTCTTGAGCAAATACTTTTCCGTCAGAAGTTGTCTTTGGGTATTCATATTTCATCTCTTATAGCGGGCTTCACTTGCAACCGATTTTGCTGTTATTAAAGCAAATATTGGAGAACAATTAGGGAATTTGTGGTTAAAAAATAAAGAGAACTGCATTAGCCTTTTCAGAGTAACTGCAGAAAAATAGTAGAGTGATACTTTCATCACGCCACTCTTTCTTGAATTGTATCGCGTTGCGATAATCGTAGCAATCGAAACGTGTGCAGTTCAACACCGGTTCTGGCTTCGCTCCAGCACAAACAGGTACCATTTTTTGCCTTTTTAATAAAAAAATTGAAACAGTTCTTGTTAATATTTGGTTAATGTGAGATGGAGAATTTAGGATAAATTGTTTCGAGATACAGCTTCGACCCATCTTCATTCGTTAGTTATGTAGGTAGCGAGACATCTCACATGAGGAAACATTCCTATAATATTGTCAAAAGAACAATCCACTACTCACAAATTATGACCTTACTCAGAATTTTTGCATAAGAATAAGTTAACCCATGCTTGCGACCGTGCCGCCAACTTCATTACAACGTGTGATATGTAAGACTTCGTTAGAACATAGTATGTTCCAAGTTGATGGTTTGCCCAGTATCTTAGGCTTTCAACAAGGAACATGTGCAAAAGGCTTAACAAATTTTTATTTGGGCGATTTTGGATAGAAAATTATTCTTTTACAACAATCCAAAACGTAAATGGGTGAAGGCGAGCGACTAGGTAAACATTTTCATGCGGTAATCTAGTTTTGGTGGTATTAATCATAAAACTATGCTTGCAAACAGAAGTTATAATTCTTAAGTGAAACTGCTAAAGGCAGCACATGATAGCCTTTCGGATGATGCAAGTATTTAGTACGCCGATTATTTGTTAATGAATGTGTGCTGATGCTGAGTGACCAGCCAGCATTGCAAACTGTTATTGTATTTCACTTTTAGCATAGATCGAGACTTTTTGGCCTAATCAAGACAAGGATAAAAGAGTGTCAAAACAAGGATAGGACAAGGGTCAAGACAAAGACGATTCACTGTTATTTACTGTAAGTAACATTTCGCTGATAGCATTATAACTCACGTAATATTAATTTGTCCCAAAAGGTCATGTATAAGCAATTATTATTCACCGCGAAGAGGAAACAAAATATTTCAGTTTATTTCAGGGCCGTTCACAGCCTACATCACTTTTTCGCCTTTATCCGCCCTCTTCAATCTCGACGCATAGGTTTTGATGCAACTAAACTAATTTTAAATAGTTAGATGGACATAGACGTACAGGCTAGAGTAGAAGGACCGCCTTCGTCGATCCACAAATGAAATCAGAACAATAACCACTAGAGCGTCCGTTCTTATCGAGTAAGTTTGCCCTGTCGAATGAGCTACAATTCTTGAATGGTCATAATTATGAGTCAATCAGTAATCCCATTCATTTAATATCCCTATCAAGTAAAAAATAAACCCAGGGGCGATTTAGATTTACGGGTGAAATAAGGCAAAATGCAAACGGATTAATTCGCACTTAGTCATTAATTAATAGTGTTTCATACTCTATTCGATATTCGTATTCGAAATTTGAAGAGCATATAGGTTTTGGTGTCGCTGTTTCATAAATTTCTATTAGTTCGTTTGCTTATCGCTGTTGGAAATACTCTCATTTAGATGCGGTCGAATTTCAACCTTCGCTAATTATCAACCATACATTATTCTTACAGGAAAGCATAGAGGAGAACATGTATACATCAATGTTTCTACAATACAAAGAACGTAATTTTCAAATGAAAGAAATGGAGGAAAGGCAGATAAAAAACAAATATCTGCATGCTGCAGTTATCAAATTGAAAAGTATTCTGAAGAAAATTGACATCGACGTTGATATCCCAAGAGAGAGTTATCTTGATTTTTTCAAATGGATTGCTAAGAAAACAATTTGGGCCGCAGTTCTGCTCCTTTTTTCTGTTCTTACGATCATGGGTTGCTTGGATCTCTTACTTCAATACGTCAATGGAGTGACTACTACGAAAATTGATGTCAATAAAGACAGAAATGTTTCATTTCCATCATCAACAGTCTGCTTGCCGATGTATGCGATAGACTTTTACAAGCTTGATGAAAATTTAAAGATTGAAAACAGGAGACAGTATTTACATTCTAAAATTAGTAAGTACTTTGCAAATCATAACCATGATAAGAAAAGATTTCTTAATGGAAGCTTCTGGTCTCCTGCCATGCTTTTCGTTGTTTATAATTTTGTATCAAACTTACACTTTGTTGAAAATTTTGAATGGACGACAGACACAAAATCGAATTTTCCAAAATATAAAATGAGTTTGCAAAAAAAGGATTGGTGGAAAGCGGGAAGAAAACTGGAAAAGGAAATCAATAGGTTAAATATCAGTATCAGCGAGCTGACTGAAGCGGTTGGACAAGCTATCGCATTAAAATTCAACCTCGGAGTGACTTATTACACAACCTATGATGGACATATGAATTCATCATATTACGACTATAAAACAAGTTTTGTCGGTTTAAGTTGGATATGTTATAATGTTGACTTCTCTGGTTTAGTCATCACTTCACAAGATGAGACGATTGTTGTAGAAGTTGATGCGACGTCTTTGGAAATTGCATTGGATAGAACATTGTTAGAAGACGAACAGTGAGTTTTTCAGAGTATATTACAATTTTTTGTCCCCCTATATCGACTTGAGCAAGAAACGGGAAAATTCTATTACGTCCCTTTTCAGAGAAAATAATGTGAAAGAAGGATTGGGCTATATCACTTATGCGACTGTGCCATCATTGTAGCTAATTTGGCCGGAAAGAGGGTAGCGCCAAAGAGACGCCTTACTAATATAGGATGAGTGTGAATCTCCTTGCGAATTTGCCTCTGAACATTTTTACTGTTTACATATTGATTAAGCTGATATCTCTAACACACTAACTAGTTAAAAGCTGTTTAAAATTGTAAAATTCAATATGCCGCGCTTAGCTCTATTAAGTTCATTTGTTGTGCAAAATCAAATGAGCGCAAACATGGAAAACTTACTATTAACGATTTGCTTTTGATTAATAAGACGCGCTGTTCACATTCGCGGGATACGGTAGAATGAAGAAGGTTACGCAACTATCACACGGCTCAAACGGCCCGCCGTCCAAGTGTACGGGATCACGCGTTTGCTACGTTTATTGTCAAAATGTGGTCCCAGCTCTGACATAGGGGCGTGGTAGAGTGTTACCGGGTTTTTCCGATAAACCGCCCCGGGGCGCTTTTTTAGTTTGAGCACTTTTGACGAATTCAACTTCAATCCTAAAAAGCGCCCCGGGGCGCTTTTTAGGAAAGTAGTTGAAATGCCATATAGGCATTTTTCTTCATTTATCAACAAAAACAGCGTAAAATAACGTCATTTTGCTGAGCAACAAAGTAACATAGCAGAGAGAAACAAGCTTTGATTTAATTAATTGCGATATCTACCAAAAACGTCATATAAAAGTGCTGATAATTCACTTGTTATAGTGAGCCTCGAATATAGAAATGTAAATCCTAATTAGCGCCCCCGGGGCGCTTTTTCGGACAGATTTTCCATAAAAGCGCCCCCGGGGCGGTCATTTGGGGGGCCGTTTTTCGGAAAAACCCGGTATAGTGAACCATAAAAGTGATGCGAACGGCGCTGATTCAAATCTTGCGAAACTGAAATTTTCTTTCAAAGTTTTTCTACACCGAAAGAACTGTAACTTCGGCGTTCTTCAGAGTTAGTAATGAGTGCAATATGTAATTCTTAGCTATTCTGTACTCACTCTGCTCGGAGGCAGACGTGAAAGTACCGGCAATATCGCTGAACAGTAGAAGATTGATGACTATCAGCGCATATTAAAAGTGCTCCGCATCGCGAATGGCTTTAAAACCCTGATGATAAAGTGACTGTGGACTAGAGTCAGTCAGTAGAACGGCAGCACTGCAAACAGTTCAAGTGTTTGACTGCGCGCTAAGTTTTAGGAGTATAATAATATTTAGTTATATCTTTTCTTTTTCGTTTAAGCTATTTTTGCAATTAAATAAATAAATTTTTACTTTTACAACAACATAGTTATCTTCTCCACTTTTTTACAACACTAAGAGTTGGTCTGTCCTTGAATTATGCTGCTTGCCGCTCGCTCAATTAAAGTAGAATAAATACTTTGCATATGTGGAAGCAGAGTTACCTTACTACTATAGTTAAACTGCAGATGCGTAATATTGTTTGCTCCGTCAGCTGATTTTCACATGGATTTAAAAATACTGGTTGGTGATAATTTAGAGGACTTTTATCGACCTTCGATAGTAACTGATGGCGATCGTCTGAGAACGAATTATTATTTGGGGGCGATCGCTTATGACAGTTACATTTCATACAATCCCATTCAAATGTATCGATTTATGCCCATTATCAATGGTCGGCAGCAATGTTCGGGATTACGGTCGACGGAAGTATGCCGGTATGTTATACTATTTACAAATTTTAATTTAAGAAGTGAAAACCGGCTTATAAGGACCTTAATAATTTTGAAATTATTTAAACGTTTGCTAATTTCTGAAGATCTCTACAGCGTGTAACATAATAATGTGCTCCCCCTTTAGAGGGTACTTCTAGGCATTGTGCACGCGCGTTCTATGTGCTATTCAAAAAGGGGTAAAATTCTGTATTTATGCCTATGTTCTCAGGAAATTTGCTGCAATGCTAAAGGCGGGAGATATGAATGAAAATACTAGGTAAACATAAAGTATAGGAAACACGTTTGACGACAAATAACTCTGGTAAAATGTAACTAAATTTTATGCGGTTTATTGCATGTTTTAGAGCTGTTTCTAAGTTAGATTTTCCTTTTTTAAACATTAAAACTGGGCCATTTTTCGTTATTTTACGCTTCTTTGAAAAAATTGTGAGATTTTTCATAAACACCTATGTTGATGGCCAAAACTGTATAAATGCACTCATTTTTGCTTTTTGTTAAGATTTCGCCATAGCTAGCTGACAAACTCACTTGAAACTTTACGCACATGTAGAAGAAAGACTTTGCTACAAAATAAGCAATAGCTCATGAAATTCTGTTCATCCTGTGCTGAGATAATTAATCACAAAGAGTGAACTATCCACATGTATAATATCATCCTCTTTGGGATAAATTATCTTAGCAGAGGATGATCAGAATTTCATGAGCTACTGCTCATTTTGTAGCCAAGCCTTTATACTGTATGTGTGTTTTTATTGTCATTTGTGGTGGGGTTAAATATATTTCTTCTAAATATTATTCATTCTATCGTTCCTTCTCGCTCTCGCATGCTCTTTAATCATTCATAACACATTATTAATTATATCGCTCTTTCTCTCTCATGCTCTTTGCTTGCTTATATAAATGACAGCATACCATGAACAAAGGCCGTTCAGTCAGTCTAACGCGCCAGACAGCTTACACGAGAAAAGCACCGTTACACATTAGAATCTGTCGGTAAGCTGTGGAGAAATTTTAACTGAAAGCAAATGAATGCATTCGGACAGTAACTGATAAATGCTCAGTTTTGAAGTTAAAATTATTTCATCAATGCCTCTTGCCTTTAGCATTGCAGCAAATTTCCTTAGAACATACGCTTTTACACAGAATTTCACGCTCTTTCGAATGGTATATAAAACTCACGCGCACGATGCCTTGAAGTACCCTCTAGGGGGAGTACATTATTATATTACACCCTGTATGTTGATTTTTCAGCTTATGCAACCCAAGTTTCGTTCTCTACGTTAACAACTTCGCTCGCTCTTTAGTTTATAGGGAACCACAACTGTAGGAGTCTAAGGGCATTCTAAATCATAGAGATGCATGTTGGGAATTCGGAACATTTTCTTGAATCACATTAAAGCGCGTCAAGATTTATTCTGAAATGAACAAGAGTGGCCCTGTACTTTATCAATTATATTAAACGGATTTATTGAATAGTAAGTTTCCTAGCATTTGTGCCGCTACGTCGCAGGGTCCGCTTTTTGCTGGTGGGCATGAGCCCGTCATATGAATGCGACAGTAGAATAATCCGGCCGGCAGCAGTCGAAGCATTGTAAGTCCACCTCAACCTCACCACTGCGATCGAAATATCGTACCCATGCGCACGTATACAAAAAGCAGTATCTTCCCGAAGAAAATTGTATAATTCATTTAGAGCCACGATAACTGAGATAGAAGTTCTATATATTGTAGATCAAAATGCCGCGCATCAGTGATCAAAAATTTGTGCAACTGTACAGCAACATCTTTGACAACGCCAGAGAATATGAGCAGTGAATGCACACTTACGACTTATGGAAACTGCTCGATATATGATGCAAATAATCAATTAATATGCGACTGTTTAAAACCTTGCACACGTTGGGATTATGAACTGAAGGGACTGTCTTATTATTATTCTGCGTCATTTTATTCTGGTTCAATTATCATTCGGCTCGCAAAACTGGACTATCGCATTTTTGAGCAAACTTATCTTTGGAAAACGGAAGGCTTCATTGGAGCGTTTGGTGGAGCACTCAGCTTGTGGTTAGGGATCGATTTTCTTATGGCTATCAACTTTTTCACCGTGGTCGTGGCGAAATTGATTAAAATGATTATCAAGAGGTAAGACTGTATAGATATTGTATGCGATTATGAAAGGTCCGATTTCCGAACTAGCCAGTAACAAGTAACTTTTTGCTAGACTCATAAACGACTGTATGCTGTCATTGGAAAAGAGTGAAAAAAAATCACATTTCAAAGGATCCCGAATCTGATTAAATTAGTTTTTATTCAATTCTTCATATTAATCACTGCTCGGGGCATGGTGAAATTTGCATCACAAGGAGGAGTTGAGACTAAGAAAGTCGCGGAATATGGAGTTTATATTATCAGATGACGCTTTTGGTGAAATAGATACAGTGAAATCTGGTTAAGTGCACATTGACCCGGCAAGAAACTTTTGTGCAATTATCCGGGTTTGGTCTAAGTGCATTGTTCCTGAGCCAATTTTTGCTCAAATCCTTGAAATAATCACATTTGATTAGTTATATAGCATTTTCACTTAATAAAGACACTTTCCAAAGCAAAGAGAACGTTTTTCGTATAAATCTGACTTGAAAAAATGTTCTTATTGACATGGAAAGCGTCCTTCTTAAAACGGAAACTGTATAGAAAACACTTCTTGCCATTATACACAGCTTCAAAATAAATAAGGTTAAAAGGCGTTTTGATCAACATAGGCATTATTTTAATGCACTATACATCGTGTGCGCATATTTTAAAGTGTCATTTAAGTTGAGTCACGCCCTTGTGCACTTATCCGGTGTGCCCTTATTCGGGTTGCACTTATCCGGGTTTCACTGTACCGCATTTATTTTACAAAATATTATTGCTGTAACGTTCAACAATATCTAGCACGAAATCTAAAATCGGCGAGGTTGCAATCTGTTTCAAGAAAGTCGTTCTCGATTTCTTGTTTACATGCGGCTTTATTAACACATTGACGACAATGCACGTTTTTCGTTTTCTGGCGCGTGGGACATTATCGATTTTTTATTTTCTAAGCTATTGGGCTAAGGGACGACCAGTACATGATAGGTCCTAAAGCGACTCTTGCCTGATAACAATGTTTGCATTCAAAAAGCATTGTTATGGCCACAAACTCTTATGTAAAGCAATTCAAATCACGCGCCTCTAATTACGGTAGCCTTCCCGTACCGAGCGCCCTTAGTCCAAATCTCTTCTTCGCGTACGACCCACTGGTGGGTCGTTTGGTCCCACGCTGAGAAACGCGTACGACCCACCGGTGGGTCGTATTGTCGTCAATGTGTTAAAGCTCTGTTTCACTGCACTAATATAAATGTTGCCATTTTATGGAAGCTTTCACATAAATTTTTCCTATAGCAATGAAATAATGATTAATTGAGTAATAACTAGTGAAGAGCGCTGCGCCAGTCGTTAAAATTTTTGCCTGTAACCGCCGCGATACATTCAGTGCATCGTCCACGCCATTGAATGGCGCGGAATAATGAATTCTGTCTATGGTTACTACGGTTACGTCTTATCAGGAAATATTAATGTTGAATTTCCGTGAAATCATATATATATATATGTCTTGTAGCGATAGAACAGGTGGTTAGATTGAATGTGATTCTTCAAAAACAAGCCATTAGCATCTCCATGAAAGCATACGTTGCAATTGCCGTGATTTTTATATCGTTCTCTTGTAAATTTATTCTCATATCACAACAAATTCTCTTTCAGCAAGCAGCCATCGAGTAGCAGTGCTGTACTTAATCACGGACAGATCTGTTTGAACAAACAAGATGATACACAAACAGCAAATCAAGCGGTTGTTAAGAAACAAATAGGAAAAAGAACTGCTGACGAAGAATTATTGACGATAAAAGCTTTCAAACCATCTAACTGGAATTGCCTTAGAGTTCTTTCATTAATTGTAACTCTGATATTTTTCCTAGCAACATTCTTGATGTGCGTTCGGCTTTTTCAAAAGTATTTTTCTAATCCACTAATAATAGAGATGAGCACTGCATACGATAAAGCATTTGAACTCCCAAAATCAACAGAGATAATTCTACCAATGGATTCAATTTACCTGGAAAAAAATGTCGACAAAACTTTGTATGGAGAAAATGTTGAAGAATACTTTGAACAACTTAAAATGAATAAAGACGCATTTCTGAGTAGCACTGCTGCATGGCCTCCAGAAATTTTTGCATTATGCTTCAAGTATTTGGCATATTTGAGTGCCGTTGAAGGCACCGATCTTGATTATAGAGAAATGATGAATTTTTCTGATCTATCTCGCTCTATATATCGTCCCTTTTTTTGGAGTTACTACTCTGAAGAATTGTATGATGCATCATATCAGTTGGAGAAGAGACTAAGCGAAATGGAAATTACAATCAAAGAACTGAAGCTGTCCGTTGCTGAAAGGCTCAAGACCGCCTTTCAGTTATCAGTGAAATATGTTTATGCAGTTGGTGGAGTAGTAACAAAGGAAAATGTATCGATTATAGAAAATACTTGCATCAAAGAATTTCGCGTGTGTTTCAAAGCGGATTTTTCGAACAAGCCAATAAGACACCTTGCAGATTATATTGAAGTTTCCTCGATAAGAAATCATTCGATTTTTCCAATCGACAATACAAATATCTATCCGTAAGTTCTTCTTTCAATTTCATATTTTAGTAATAAGTATTTTGAACTGCGATAGCTCAGCATTTATTTGTATTTGAAATTGAAAACCAGTTTGTTTTACAGTGAAACCCGGATAAGTGCACATCGACCCGGCAAGAAAATGTTGTGCACTTATCCGGGTTGTGCAGTTATCCGGGTTTGGCCTAAGTGCATAGTTCTTGATCTGATTTTTGCTCAAATTCTTAAAATAAGCATATTTAATTAGTTATATAGCATTTTCACTAAACAAAGACACATTCCAAAGCAAAGAGAACATTTTCCACATCAAAAAAGACATTTCTCGAAAAAACTCTGACTTTTAAAATGTTTTTATTGACATGGCAAGCGTCCTTGTTAAAGCGGAAATGGTATAAAAAACACTTCTGGCCGTTATACACAGCTTCAAGATAAACAAGGTTAAGAGGCGTCTTGAGTAACATAGGCATTGTTTTGATACCCTTTATATCGTATATGCATATTTTTGAGTGACATTTGGATGGGGTCACACCTATGTGCACTTATCCGGGTACAGTTGCATACAAAAGTTGCACACGAGGCTTGCAAATCATGTGCACTTCTCCGGGTTTCACTGTACAATGACCAACATCGAGTAAAAGTGATTTCATCACTAAAAATGCTCAAAGATCAAATATCTGTTTTAGCTACATTATACAGCAGTTGAAATATTACCGACAGAGCGATATTATCGTTAATAAATAACACATTTTGCTGAGGAAGTATCATTTATAGAGGAAAGCCCTCTAAGTAGAATCGTCTAACGTTAAGACACAAAGTAAAAAAGTTGATTCAGTTTGCTGCGAACGTCATATGCAGGATTTTTCCACGAACACACATACACCATTTCCACTTTAATAAAGACGCTTTTCAAATAAAATGGCCTTATTTACTGATTTAATTTTACAGAGGTGGCCTTATTATAGTGGAATTAGTATAATTCAGGACTAATACTTTGCTGCTATGCTTCTATTTCTTTAAAACTCGGTGTAGTGATGTTCGCTGAAGGCGCAAGATCAGAGAGACTGTCGGAAGACTGTTTCTTCGCCATTCACCAAGAGAGACCGTTTCAGATCTCATGCGTAAATCTGAAATTACTAGAAGTGTTATTAATATAAGGTGAGTCCGATGATCAAAAAATCATACATTACATGACCAGTTAACCCAACAGCCGTTCAGATGGCTTCTAAGGGCTGCGTTCAAGTTCCTCGTTCACTTTGATCCTGCTTTCTATCATGTTTTGAGTTCTTGGTCTACCGAATCACGCACTATACGTCTGTAGCGAATGCGTTAAGGAGGTTGTACCTATTTGTTCAGAGAAAGAGTGAATCCTCCATGAAGTTATGCTTGAGCAAATTTCTCTACGCTTTTAGCTATTTGCCTTTAACGTCTTTTTCAGGTCTAAAGTAATTGTCAGTTTCGATGGTCAGATCATGAGAGATATTCCTTACTGGGACGATGGTTTTACCATTATGGAAGGAATTTATGGTGTTTCGACCACCTATCAGGTTTTCACAATTGATGCATATCGTAAAATTCCATCGGTCAAAGGAGAGACGACGTGCATTAATTATGAAAAGAAGGATCAATGCCGGTAAAATAAATATTCATTTGCACTAGACAGCGTTGCTTTTTTCTCTCTTTGGGGAAGGAGAAATGACACAGATGTGCGCTTCGTGGGGTGGTTATGAAGGTATTGCGCAAGTCCCCCAAATCCCGATCTCCTTAAAATCTACTATAACTTTTTCCAGATGATCTTTCTTCCATTTCCTGTCATTTTCAAATAATATTTTCATTCGAGCACACCGAAACCAGATCGATTTGTATTGTATGCACCTTGACTGCACGCAGTAAAGAAATTCTATAAAACTAAATACTATTTCAGATGGCAATGTCGAAGTGAAATGATTTATAAGAAGTGTAATTGCACAACAATGTCTCTTCCACTGCCCTATTTGCCACTTGGGCCTGAATGCTCTTTTTCAATCTATAATACATGCTTGCAATATACAAAGCAGGATGATATGCAATGTATCAATCAATGTTTGAAACCTTGCGAGAAGTGGAAGTATGAAGTCGACATGGAAAAGCAAATACATCTTGACAGAAATGAAGCAATAATTCAAATACGAGTGAAGAAATTTGATTATGCTATGTACACAGAGAAATCGCCTTGGACGTTCGAAAAATTTGTGGGCGCAGTTGGTGGCGTATTAGGCTTGTGGCTGGGGCTCGATTTCGTCATTGTGATCGGCGCTGTCTCGGTATCTCTATTTTATTATATTTGTCTTTGTTGCAGAGACCATCTATTTGCTTGTTTATCTGTCTGTCATCGGAGGACGCCCCACGGACCTAGCAATATGCAATGCCTAATTAAATTGGGGTTCTGAACATCGAGACTGCTTCTGGCGTGTTCTTGAACTCACACCAGATTAAACGCCCTCACTTGGCGAACCTCAAAGACTTTGTGGGCTGGGACACGATCTCCGCTTTAAGACCACACTAGGATAGGGGGCTTGACAAACATTGTGAATGCAAAGGACTTAACAGGATTCATCTGAAAATTTTCATGGTTCAGTTATTATTCCTTCTTATTTTACTTAATAGCAGATGCCTCAAAAAACGGCAGCGAGGATATTCTAAAAAGATAGCGAGGCACGCCAAGCTGCATACCACGAAGGATAGCCCTAGAGTGGACCTTCATGTTGAGGGGTGACCGGGAGCCCCGCCCTCACGGCGTGCTTAGTACAAGCCAAAAACTGGCATATGGCACACCTGGAATTTCACTTTTTATTTCTTCCGAAACGCAGAATGTGCGCAAAGTGGTCGGAAGCTGTTGAAAAATCTCCCCGAGTCAGAGACGCATCGATTGATATGTACGATTCTTGGGTTTTATCAATAAATGGTATGCAGAAAAAGTTGGGCACTGGTGTCGAGATGCAGCTTATGTGCTCAACTTAATCGATAAAATTCGGATAAAATTGATTAAAATGCAATCTTGATGCGCTATTTGCTTATTAGTGTGGTGTGAAACAAAACAACAAACCCACAAAATCTTAAAAATTTTCACAAAATGAATAATCTTGCTTTTCCGTAACCCTCCCTCCCCCCGACAGAGTTAACATTTCGTACTTCTCGCCAAGATACCTGAGACTATCTGGGGACTTCAGCACACCAGTCGATGCGTCTCTGATTCGAGGAGATTTTCTAACAGCTACTGATTACTTTGCGCATATTCTGCACTTCAGGGAAAAAAAGTGAAATTTCAAGTATGGGCATATGCTAATTTTTGGCCTGTATCAGGCACGCCTTGAGGACGGGGCTCCCAGTCATCCCCTCAATATGAAGGTCCACCCTAGGGCTATCCTTCGCGGTATACAGTTTGGCGAACCTCGCGGTCTTTTAAAAAATGCCCTCGCTGCCGTTTTTTTGACACCTCCCATAGTTATACTAATTCTCATTGCTGGTAACATCAAGTGCAGACAATATGAAGTCATTGACATCAAAACAATTCGCTTTGGTATCGTATACTAAATCCAACATGCTTAGATATAAGTCAAGAGATAATATTGTTCTGCGTGGGTGAATTTTTTTACTTGCGAAAGTATTAAATTGTTACGCTTTGCCTAAATCGCTACGTCTCTGCTGGCGCGTTATTGACGATTCTTCACTCGCGATTATGCAAAAAGTTGTTGTCGCAGTTAAACCGAAGCCCAACATTTCTGCCCTTGCGCGTATATCTCTTCCTTCGTTGTAAAACATCAAAATTGTGATTTTCATTTCACCATCTAAGCTAAAGCATACGATACTTACACGCCTTATTTCAGTGTAGACGACAGCTCATATGAAACTGATAGGCAATGAAATATTCTATAAGCTCTGTGATTAGGATTACAGTATTCTTAGCTGCAGACAATTGTTATGAGATCCAATATCTCTCTAATGACAATGAACCATAGGAAGGAACTGAAGGATGGCTTCAACATACAAAAGAGAACATTTATTGCAGAAAATACTTGGTTATATCCTGCCACGACTTCCCCAAGCTTTGCGACTGAAGAAAGTGAATGCAGGGTAAGTATTCAATGGATAGTAGTCATGCATGTTTAAAGGTACAAATTAATGGCGATTTACTTTGCATTTAGCCTCGAAGTACCCGAAGTCACAGTATCTTCCAACTTCGAGACTTCCAATGAATATAATTTCTCTAACTATTCTTGACGCTCAATCTTTGACCAACAATTCTGATTAACAATTACCTCATTCTTTCAAGTACTCCATATTTTAGTCTCTGACATATTTTTAGCGCAAACATGCCAGATCGGATAGAGTCGAATGAAGCAAGCAAAAAACACCAAGAAGAAACTAAAGAGCTCTATTCCACTTCGGTTATTATGACATGGTCGAAAAAAAGTTTTAAGATGGTAATAAAAGCACTCTATTCAATGAAGCTCGTTGACATTCTTAAGCTGATCGTGTTCAAGACAACTTCGAGTTTTCTCGTTTTACTCTTTTGTTTTCTGACATTCAACATGTGTTTCCTATCAACCAAACAGTTTATGAAGAATCCAACAACAATGAACATGCAAATTTTATTGAACAACACGTTCATCATGCCAACATCTACACTCTGCGTGCCTGTCAGTGTATACAATTATTATAGTACGAATGATTTTGGAGAGAATACCAACTATAAATCAATGAGGAAATACTTCGCTCAATATCTGGAAAACAAAGAAGCATTTCTGAATGCGAATGATAAAAAATGGCCCCTAGATGTGTACTTAATTATCTTTAGGTACCTTTCCATATTCGGTAAAGCAGAAGGTTTCATATGGGACTCGAGCTATTCTTGTCCCGTGGAACTGAAACCTTCAAGCGACTGTCTTACTTACTTTCCATTATCTGAAAATGAATGGAAAGCCTTATTTAAGCTCGAAACGATACTAATGCGGATGAATGTTTCGAGAAGCGAGCTTTTACGAAGCTTTGGACAACAGACATTGATGATTTATGATATTTCTATTCTTCACATCACCGAAGAAGGCGATAAACTCAATCAAAGCCAAATCGAAATACGGGAAACTTTGAGTGTTGAGTTTGACTCGGGAGTATGCTTCAAAATAAATTTTTCTGGTGCAGCGATTCGATCAGAAACCGAACTATTTAACATATCAATCGACAGCAATGGACTTCACAACATATATATTTCCAAGTATGCATTTTTAATAAATGTTTGTCTCCCTCTATAATCATATCATAAAATATTATAAATGGCTCAATAACCATAAATTTGTATACAGTTATGAAAATTTTCTGCAGATTTCATAAACAGGCATAATGTGTAGTCTCTGCAGTATTATTTATAAATACTTTAGTTCTCAACATGAATGCATAATATCCAGCTGACGCGTGTGCATGGCATTACTGTATCAGAAATAATTATTTGCCATAAAAAGGAAACTTGCTTGCTTTCGACTATTAGTCCTTTAAATTTGACCAAATATTAACGATTCGTTTTCAACATAAAGCGCATTCATCAATGAGCGAATGCATGAGTAATTAGCCAAAGTTACATTCAATCATATATTGTAAGTTTGAATTCGAATAATTTGAGTTCTGAATAATTTGAAGAGCAATGTTATCTGAAAGTGGCAATATGTGATTGTGATAAATTGTGGCAGTCATATGGTTTCTAAGAGATTGTCTTATGGGAGGGTGGTTTAATAGATTACTAATTTAATTTAATTTAATTTAGTTTAATTTAATTAAGGGTAGTTTAATAGATTTAATATATCAGCTGCTGAGTTCGAATCCAATATATCGCCTATGTTTTTGCTCTTTCGAAAACTTTGTATTTCGATTACACGCAAGTATAGTGGAAACCGGATAAGTGCCCATGTTCTGCAAGCCCCATGTGCAACTTTTGAATTGAATTCTGTCCCAATTAGTGCAAAAGCTCTCTTGCCTAGTCGATGTGCACTTTCAAAGCGGTTTCTACCGTATTTATTACGTATATAATATTAATTTTTCCAAAGTCGCAGATATTCCACAGAAGTTGAACCATGCAGGAATTGTCAGCTTCGTGCTTAACTGAACGAAAAAAGCGCGCGCACTCCTTCATCATAATCCTTCATGATGAAGGTTCCTCCTCGTAGACATTAATCGATTGCAAATCGGCGCCAATCGAAACCTTTTTACATAAAGATCTTGTTCCATTTACTATTTGCCCTTACCGTTTATGACCATCGCTGATGAATTCAAATTTCAGCCCTGTTCTCTTTGATATGCATGGACATCATAAGCCTGATATCAAAATTTATGAAAATATGTTTGCTTTATTTGGACTCATTAGAACATATAATATCGGCGCCAAAGAGTTTGATAAGATCTTCCCAAGAAAAAAAGAAGATTCAGACTGCAATGAATATGTGCCACCAGATATTTGCAGGTAAAGTGTATTAAACATCTCCTGGCTTTCTCATATCAACCTTTGCCCATGTAAAGCAAAAGTACCGTATTTTAAGAAAATATGGCACACGCAGAAATAGTGGCACATGTGCCACTATTTTTCGCGTGTTGATCTGGAATA
>NIUQ01000200.1:0-63859 GCA_002796945.1 Plectus sambesii | reverse complement strand
AGCGGAAACCTGGGCGTTAACAAAGGCTGCTGAGGCAAGACTCGCAACAACTCAAAGACGGATGGAAAGAAGAATGATCGGGGCCCGACTGATAGATCGTATCAGCAACGAGCGCCTCCGAGGAATTACCAAAATTCGAGACCTTGTACAAGCAGCAAGACAGCGGAAATGGAGATGGGCGCGCAAAGTCGCAATGATGTCGCAAGATCGCTGGGCACGACGACTAACAGAGTGGCGACCCCGTATCGGCGAACGCGACGTTGGCCGACCCCGGCGACGATGGCGAGACGCTATTTCAAAAACAGCCGGCGTGCAATGGATGCAAGCGGCGCATTGTGATAAAGAATGGTCACGAATTGGGGAGGCTTTTATTTGAAATGAGTGTGACTAAGCTTGAATAAATAAATAAGTTGATTTGATTGCAGTGAGCCAATAACGATGTTAACAATGCATGTTTATGATTTTCACTGCTGACAATTGCAGCATTAGTTTCATAACATCATGCACTTAAACCGGTGATAAGCAATAAACTGTTCCCCTTAAATTTTATATCCTCCAACAGATATTGAAACTTGAAACAAAAACTTCTTTTACAGCTTTGAGAAAAAATGCACTTTTGGGCCTATCGAAATATTACTGCAGCAAAGTTATTGATATGTCAAACTGCAATCTCAATGAGCACATTTTGCAAGAGAGAACAACTGTGCCAATCAAAAGAATTGAACACAACCTTTCATTTGGGAACTGACTCTCACATCAGTTCACATTTCCGCTTCATGGAACGCTTTACAGATTAATTTTGACGAGTGAAATTTACGATGATTAAATCATACGACTCGGTACTTCATCAGCTCTATGGACAACGCACTCGCCCGAATTGCACCTTGATAATAGGGCGCTGAAGCGTAAAACTGCGTCCCATTACATTTTGAATCGTCATAACAGTTGATTACTTTGATGACTGTGACTTTCTGTTGAATTACTTTTTATCACAATTTAAGTTCAAGTTGTTACGAAAGTGGAGCAAATGGCCTTCTATTGGATCAGAGAGCCGTTAACGGTGTTGTTCAACTGAAAACTAGCGAATATTTTCACCATGATATGGGATTTATGAAAAAGAAATAGAATAATATCAATAAAGAAAAGAAACCTAAAATACAATGCGGTTTTGCAGCGATCTAACTAAAATTTTTACGACTTATTTTTCGGATATTTCAGTTACACCAGTGTAGGTAGAGCTAAATTATTGTTTACCATCTTTGAATTATCAGTCCTACTATACCGTATAATAAGTGAACAGCAATCGTTGACTCCTATCCTTACCTGATTGTAAAATGATACACTTAAGAAGATACCTCTGATATAATATCACTTTCTTGCATGAAGTAACGAACCTTTTTGCGGTTATGACATAATAGTTATATTGAAATAAAATTCATCATATAATTTTTGTAGCATAAAAGTTAAAAAAATGACTGAAGAACGAAGCGAAAATCAAAATCGATCGACTTTTCGAGAATGGGCTGCAGTAACAACCGCCCACGGCTTCAACGATTTCTCACAAGCAAACTCACTCTTCGGCAAGATTGTTTGGTTTGTGCTCATAGCCATATCGCTCGCCCTAATGACCTATCAGCTCTACACCACTATTGATGATTACACTGATCATAAATGGGTATCTACTGTCAAAGAAGAAGACCCTGACATAAGTACGATTAGTTTCGATAGTCTAACCGGGAATATCTAAACTGCGTTAAAAGGAACTTGGTAATTTACCATTTCTGCTTTAATCTTGCCACTTTCCAAGGCAAAAAGGACCCTCTTAGAGCCAAATCAAAATGGGAAAATTTCTTTTTAATTTTGGAAACGTCATCATTGAACAGGAAGGTTTGGTAATAAAAGCGGAAATGGTATATATTTTGTTGAAATGTTGGATGAATTTTATTTCTAAATCGGGAAGAGCGTGAATTCGGAACATGTTACACTGTATATTTTACCTAAACTATATTGCCAAAGTCCTTACAATCTTTACTGTAATCAGTTGCAAAATATGCGCATCATTTACACCATTATAGTGTCCGATATTTTGTTCTAGTTCACAGTTCGACGGATTTTTCGCGTAGAATGATAGACTGTACTAGTTAATTTAGCGCTAAGACTTTGCACATTTGCACAGTTTCTCGCGGAAAGGCGCTGATAATATTCTACTCTTTATGCACAGATCCTTATTTCATAAAACTTAGAGTGCATGCCCTTTGCAAAACTGTAATATCAAGGTACGCATATTGGTCTAAAAACGGCAAGCAACCCAAACAGAACTAATAAATGCGCTTGCAGCGCTGCAGTTTTGGGAATGAATATTTGCATTCGTTTTTAAAACAGGTTGAAAGTGTACTTGTCATTGCATTTATTAGCACGATTATTACACGAAGTGATTCGATCCTCAGTTTCTTTTCACCTTTCAGATGGCACAAAGTTTCCATCAATAATCGTCTGCAACATTAATCGCTTGAAGAATTCGAAAGTGAAAGAATACAACATGAGCTATGATATGGTTCGCTTTCTGTTTCTCGGTTCGTTCCAACAGCAATACATCATCAAAGATGAAAATACGGCGGCGGCGCTCGAGTTCTACAAGTGGCAAAAGGCTCATAACTTAACCTATTTGGATATTTTCGAAAAAATGGCGCCTAAATGCGAAGATATTTTTGTTGAGGAGCAATGCAGCGAAGGAAATATAACTCCTATACAGACGCTTGATTATGGCCGTTGCTATCGATGGGAAACAAACGAACTTGCGACTGAATGGGGTAAATCTATTTGCATTACTTCATTTCGAATTATCATTACTGTGAGCTATTCAAAAGTATTTGGTTACTACAGCAGCAATGGTCCTCATATTAACCGACTGGAGCGTATTTCATAAAAGATTGCGATTGCGAATGCAATGCGCAACTGCATTTCGCAATTATCAATTTCACAAAGCAGTTGCGTTTGCAAGTTTTGCGAATTGCATTTTCATCGATAGTTCGTCAAAATTCATTTCTGGAACGCCAAATATTATTCGAATATGCGAATGCTCATTCACCTCAGAAAAAGAACTCATTTAGAATTGCAGAAATGAATTTTGACGAACTGTCGACGAAAATGCAATTCGCAAGACTTGCAAACTCAATTGCTTTATGAAACTGATAACTGCGAAATCAAGTTGCGAACGCTATTCGCAATCGCAATCTTTTATGAAATACGCCCTAGAGAGTAATACTAGTTATCGTCTATTATACTAGGAGCAATCATTTTTAAAATCATATATTTGTTTCGAATTCGATTCTTCAGTGAAATATTATTGACCCGAGAAGAATCCATCCACAGACTACAGTTTTTTAGGTACAAAAGGCGCAAAATATTTGATACTCAATACACAAGGATGGGATTACGTGCCAGTAATTCAGAACAACTTCCTCATTCAAGGACTGGCGATCCAGTTATCCTACACAGGTGCTGCAGAGCTTGGAGATTGGATAAAACTACAGCCAGGAACGCATACTTCACTCAGCATGAAAATTGCAGAAGCACGCTATAGATTGCCTTCCAAATCTTCTATTCTTAATCCGTTCCAGTATTTCGATGCACTCGGGTCAGAGGTAAAGTATTTCACGAATGAAACATGCGAGTTGCAATATACAGTATTCTAGAGCAATGAATATTAATAGCAATAAAAAGACTATAAGTAAAAATCTTCATTGTTCCGTTGAAAGCGATATTATCGTTAGACGGTAATGGAGGATCGGAACATATTTCGCTTTTGTTTCTAAAAGCTTTAATTGATCAAAAAAGTCCTTATAAACGAAAAAGTGATACTTACTATGGTATCATGTGATTTAAATTGGAATCTTCCAATATTTTCTTTATTTTCCTTCCATTTTTGCTTTAGTTTTGACACGCGTTCGAGTAAATTACCCTCCAATTTCAGCCGCCCTGCTCACGTGATCCGCAACTGAAATATTTCAACGACACTCCTTATACTACTGTGAGCTGCGCCGTCGAATGCTTTTGGAAATTGCCTATTTCTTTATGCGATTGCATACCCTTCTTGCCGAACAAATTTTATCGAACTTGCGATGCAGAAGAAATCGACTCCTGTTATTTTAGTGCTTTTAAAAATTTTACGGCCGAGTGAGTTTTTGAGGTTGAAGAGGTTTTAACAGTATTATAATATTACTATACAGGGTGTCCAAAAAGATCCTTTACGACTTGGATCGATTCGTTCTCAGCACTGCGGGCACCATTTTAGGAGCGCTTTTTTTAAAAGATAGCCCGACTTTTAACTTTTCTTTATTTAATATTTAAAATTAATCCATTTTTCGTCATTTTATATTACTTTAAAAAACGCGACAATCTGCACTTGCAAGGTGATTAAAAGTAATGATGCAATTTATTTTTTTAATAACTTGGTCTAGGTTGATTCAGCTGAGTTGAAACTTGGCAAACCTAACCTGTAGGTATTGGGATATTGTGTGAAAAAGGAATTATTAAATTCAGTCATGGCTTTGTAAAGATATGATCAACCAAACCTAAGTATTCATTTGAAGGCAGATCGCCTGCGTCGCCTTATGTTATGGTGACGGGCTGAAAAATAAAAACCTATGTTTGGTTGATCATATCTTTACAACACTATGACGGAATTTTATTATTCTTTTTTCAAACAATACCCCAATATCTGTAGATTATGTTTGCCAAGTTTCAGCTGAGCTGGACAATTGTGGACTAAGTTATTCAAAAAACAAATCGACCATTTAACAAATTCTCTTATTTTTTTATTTAATGTAAAATGACGAAAAATGGACTAATTTTGAAGATTAAACAAGAAATCAAAGTTGGAAGTTATACTATCTTTTAAAAACAGCGCTCCCAATATGGTGCTTGCAGTACCGACCACGAACTGATCAAACCCGTTAAAAACACTTTTTGAACACCCTGTATATTAGGTCGTTCGATATATTCTGTTGTTTTTCGATAACTTCGGATTACCGTATTTCTTCCAATAGACGCCCTGGACGTCTATTAGAAGAAATACGGTAGTATATCTCAGTGGTAAATGATCGACTTGGGCTTTTTTTATTCATTTTTTAGATCACCCTCGGGGTTAAAAAATGAAGAAAAAAAGCCCACGCCGATCGTTTACCACTGAAATATACTAATCCGAAGTTATCGAAAAACAACAGTATATATGGAAAGACTTCATACTGAAACATTTCGGCAAGCAACTAAAGCGTGTTTGATGATAAAACTGCGAGAAGATTCAGCTACAGTTTTAAAGTGTGTGCAGAATCGCCATTAGACAAAGATAACGACTAAAAAATTTTTAATTCGTAAATGCAAAAAATCTAGGAATGCTCAGTACGTTGAATCGGTAAGGGTATTCAGTGATACAATTCGTTAGTTATGATAGGTGACCCGCCCAGTACATCTTTCGTTTTATTCCACATCAGCCGAAACCGAAACAATAACTAAAATTAATCCTCCATGTTACTTCTAAAAGTGATCGATTTGCAGTTATCATAAATCTGTCCAACGAAAGAGAAACGCGCAACCTTTGATAGCGACATGTTGACCTTCAAATACATTCAATATAGAGCTTATGCCAAATCTGTTGATGCTGAAATAATGCGTGCTGTCACTTTAGTTATGAATTCTTTGATGTCAAATCACAGTTTTAACCATTTTAGCGACTGGACAGCCGAAATCTTTAATTGCATGAGTCAGTGCCCGGAGCCTTGTGTCTATCGTTATGTTGAAGCGACGACGAGTCAAACAACCTTTCCCAGCGATGAACAGCGACCAGAACTCGAAAAATGGCTAGCTGCAAATCAAATGGGAAATGTTCGACTCAAAGACGTCATCGTGTTGGAGTTTTATTTTGGATCATTAGAGGCGAAGGTATGATTGATTAAGTCTCGGGGTGCAGTATGTATCGGTTACAAATGGGTGTATTCAATGCAAAGACAAATTCATTTGCTTACGTTCACTCTTTGAAAATGTGCTCTGTCCAACATCGTAGGCTGATTTAATTCAAGATTTTTGAAAAATTTTATTTTTGTATCAGTTTCTTTTATTCTTTAGTTTTAAATTTGCTTTGAGTTGTGCTATCAACTCACCTACAAAACTCTCATATTTATCAAAATTGTATTTTTACTTATTTCCGCCTTTATTCATCGATCATTGGTACTGACTAGTATAGATGCGTCGGTCCAGGATTTTTGAGGTCGGTCCCGGTCCCGGTCCGGTCCAAGGTTCAGTAGGGTCGGTCCCGGTCCCGGTCCGGTCCAGGCAAACAACAAGTACCGCGGTCCACGGTCCACGGTCCGGTCCAGGTCATAGGCAAAATTTTTAGATTTCTTAGTCACATATTGCGCGTGTTGCTCATGTGAAACTTTATTTCCTACTACTTATGCGCATTTTACTGCAGGGTGACACAAAATTTCGGGTGATTTTTTCAACGTTAATTTGTTAAAGCGAAAGGTATTTTGCAGATATTTTGCTTACATACCGCTTTATAGTTTTTTATTACTCTTTCAGCTTATGAAAATAATATAGGGTGCGTGAAAAGTTCTGTAATAGAGGTTAAATAACATTTTTTCTTTTATCACTGAATCGGAAAGAGAAAAAAGTTGAAAGATGATTAATCAGAGTGTTTAGAACTTATATCTAAAGACTCATTAAAAAATTTCATCTTTAACATGAATAAGAGCATTTAAACGATAAGGTGCTTAACCCATGTTTGGTCGCAACTAATTTTCGTGGATTTCTTCCCATGTTGCGAGCAAATCGCGCTTCAGAAATTCGATTTCTTTCCGATGATTCTGCTTGGACACAGGAGTAGTCAGGCGACAATAAACGGATTTCCCAGCAGAAGTCTGCGCCATCTTACAGAACGAAAACCACTCAAGCATATTTGCAGGAAAATTTTTTTCGGTTTTTTTAGCCAAAACGTATGTCTGACATATTTGCTAGACATGAATTCATTGGAATCTGCTATGTGGGGAATGTTGGGGTGGAAATTCTGAGCAGAAACATCACAAAAAAATGAATTTCTTAAGCGCGATTTGCTCGCAGCATGGGAACAAATCCACGAAAATTAATTGCGAACAAACGTGGGTCAAGCACCTTATCGTTAAAATGCTCTTATTCATGCTAAAGTGAAATTTTGAAATGAGTCTTTAGATATAAGTTTTAAACACTCTGATCAATCATCTTTCAGCTTTGCTTTCTTTCAAATTCATCGAACAAAAGAAAATAATGTTCTTTACCTCTGTTACAGAACTTTCCACGCATCCTGTATTTTCAAAATGGTCTCCGTAACTCTCAGTATATTACTTTAACGAAAGAGTCTATTTTGGCGATTGTCTCAAGAGCAGTCCAACGCGTTTGATGCCGAACAACTCTCGTAATACGTAACCAAATTCAATGCGGTTTTTTGCATCTTATAGAGCTCTATTTAACTTAAATTTTCTAGTTTTAATCATAAAAACTCGATCTGAATAGTCCATTTTACAGCTTTTAAACGGGATGCAAAATTTTGCGTCTTCACGTATTTGTTCGTCATTGGTCTGCTTATGATTAAAGTGCGAGAAACGCATGAAGGCGCAAAATTTTGCACCCCTTTTAAAGTTTGTAAAATGAGCTGATGTGATCGAATTCTTATGATTGAAGAACAAAAATTTAAGTTATGGAGAGCTCTGCAATATGCAACAAACCGCATTCAATTTGGTTTGCGGTTTACCGAAGTTATTCAACGTCAAACCTGTTTCAACTGCTGCTGAGTCACCCGCCAAAACAGATTTTTGTTAAAGTAATGTATTAAGACTTAGAGAGGACATTTTAGAAATGTCTAGTTGTATTATTGTCATAGTCTGAAAGAGCAATAAAATATTATAAAATGGTATGGTTGTGAAATTTTGACATGATATTCATCAACTGTCTTTAGGGCATTATTAAGTGAATGGTGTGAGCGGTGCACTATGAATTCTAATACTGAAATAGGATACAGTAGCTTATGATGCGCATGTTGTAGCGCAAGTCTGGACCGGACCGAGTTATGCTCGGTCCAGGCTACTCGGTCCGGTCCAAAGCTCGGTCCACAAAAAAACAGGTCGGTCCCGGTCCGGTCCGGTGCACCGAGTGCCAAAAGTGCTCGGTGCACCGAGTAATTCGGTACACGGTCCAGTGGACCGACGCATCTCTACTGAATAGTATTACTTTTTAGGTGACCGAATATTATAAAGCGGTGTCTCTGGACAACTTGGTATCGAACATCGGTGGACTGATTGGCGTGTGGGCAGGAATGAGCTTTCTCACCGTCTTTCAAGCACTCCATTATTTCTACAAATTTGGCGAAGAGTGGAGAAAAAAGAGCGCTGTGAATACGTTGAAATACTGAAAATGGATGACGAATAGTTGATGATGTTGTTTTGGTAATATTTGAGCACACAGTATTTTTATTTTGTCAATTCGGCTGTGACTAATATCGCAACTGATTGCATTGACAAAGATGGTAAGATTTGGTGGGGAATGGAAGTGATTAATTTTTTGCAACATGGGCGAAAATTTGGATATTTGCACATCATCATAGAGCACTCGTCGTGCACTTGCAGTCTTAACTGAGGTGACTGCAACAGTTTGTGAAATCGTATTTTGTGAAAACTTCCCACTTCTCGCAACATTCATTTTATGCACTTGATACGTATACAATTGCACAATTTTAAAGGACCTTCTTGTCTGTCGTTAAGCAGCGAAAGTACACAATAAATGTGCAACTTTAAACCAAATGTAGTTTGTGTGACCAGGTGAGTACACAAAACACTCTTTACTAATGACATCCAGTACTTTCAGTCCTGAGTATCTCAATGTCCTGGGCAAAGCTGCATTTTTAAGGTCAAACAGCTGTGAAAGATTTATACTATTTCCGTTAGCAATCGAAAAACCTAACAGTTTCTCGCCTTTTGACCTAAAAGGAGGGAATAATCTTTAACAAAGAGGTTTTTAATTAGCTGAGAACGATCAGGTTAGTTCAATCAAACATGGCGAGTCCTTTATTCACTGTTAGCGGTAATACACTTTTCTCTGAAGGGAAAGGTCTTCAGTCTTCACCTGAGCGCTGTTCATTCGTTCTGTCATTCGCCATGGCTGTGCACTTATGTTGATTGCAATCGTGAATGTCATATCAATATTAGCTTTTATCCATAAAGCTGCTCTCACATATGGAACATCATATGTCACTAATTCTACTGCAGCGTTGAGCACACGTCGGTGTCATTTCTCAAATTGCAATAAAATTATTGCACTTACCATCTGCGAGAAAATAAAGGTATAGTGCAATTTGCTCGCTGCTGAACCCTTTGCGTGAAACACAGCGTCCTCTATTGAGAGACATGAAGCAGAATATTGACGCAGAAGAGAACCATTCTCCCTACTGGACTTGTCTTCGTCCAATCATAACCTTATCTAGCTCTCTTGGTTCTTACTGTCGGCCATTAAAAAAATGGAATATTTATCGCCTGGCATCTCGACTCTATGCCGCTTTGGTTTCAGCTCTACTACTGTATGTTATTTATCGCTGTTGCGTGCCGTTATTTTTCGGCGGTCTGCAGTGGAACACAATGACGCTATTCAAATTTTTCTTCGTTGATTACTTTGCACTCGGTTTGATCTCTCAGCTATTCATGGTCTTCGCTAATACAACTATGGTAAAACTATTCCAAACGCTTCAGGATGACTATGAGAAGATGACTGGAGAGGAGAAAGTTATGCTCAACAAAATTTCGGTTTTTGTTTTGTGGAGTACACTTTTTAAGATAGTTACGGGTTATGTGACGATACTTCTCTGCACTCTTGACATTGTGAGTGTTGCTTACGTTCCTGATTTCCTCCCTAATGGCCCGCAATTCCTGATCATAATTCCAGCCTTTTATTGTCAAGTAAGGTTTTTTGGTGTTTCTGCTTACTATTTTCTCACTAAGTGCATTTTAGTCGATTATTTGCTTTGCTATGGGTTTGTTTACTGTTGTGTGCGCCGTTGTGCGCGTGAACTTAAAATCGATTTCTTCTGCAATGAAGCATTCTTCTGCGGACTCAATTCAGGACTTCCGACGGCGCTATCAAAAGCTGGTAGACAAATTACGAGTAATTTAATTGAACCATAATCTGTGCAAATTTTTTAGGTAGCTGCGGCAAGAATTTTAGATAGATACTTTTCCAACTACATCATTATATACTACGCTCTAACACTTCCTTTAGTCTGTTGTAGCCTGTTTGCATTAATTCGTGGGGACGGTTTTGACGTAGCGTCGAAGGTGATTCTAATTGTTTGGGTAACCATTTCGGCGAGCAACTTTCTGCTTATATCGCTCCCAGCAATTCAGTTGCACGAAGAGGTAAGTACGAGCAATATATTTCAGCTACAAACTATCGACAATAAAACATACGAATCCATTACGTGACTGTACCAATACACATTGAGATTACTAAAGTCAATTTCAGGGACACAACACGCTTGACGCCCTCTTTAAACTGTACAGTCATACAATGCCGGACACCAGTTTACTTCGCTTGCATCAGATTCAGATTTTCATTGAAGAAATTGCTCATTCAAATATCGGCATTTCGGGCGGAGGTTTCTTCACAATCACTCGCTCTCTACTTTTGACAGTGAGCTTTCAAGTTTGAACAACTGAAACTGCAGAGAAAATTTTAAATGACTACTCTTCAGATAGTGTCGGCGGTTGTAACCTACTTTCTCATCATTTTGCAATTTGCAACTGAGCAGAATTGCGATTGCCTGAGCAAATGTATGCAGAATACGACGGCATCTTAATATGTAAAGCTACCTACTAAGATGGCATCGTCAGCGTTCACAACTTGTACTATTTCATGAAGAAATCGTATTTATGATTGGTTTAATTCATTTTGCTTTCTGCATGAGCTCACTTAAGTATCACTGTCATTGACGCATCAAAATGCTGTATTTTCGTTTTACACTGGTTTTCCATTGTATTTTATTGAATTGGATAAACATCAATCATCACAGGACGACAGGTCAAAACTATTTTGTATAATAGCATACTAGAGGTTTTTAGGACGCCAGCAAGTCAGCACTGTTATTAAAGAAATGTTTTTGTGAAAAAAGGAAGAGTACGTCAGAGGGCATTAATATTATTTTTGCACCGATTGATTGATTACTGCCGAAATCAGATATTCTGAATTTCAAAAAAGACAAATATACTGATGGCAATAAATATAGTGTAAACAAATATGAAATGGTTTGACAGCAATCAAAAATAACGCTTGACACGTCATTTCTTTCATGTACTACACATCACGACTTGTGCTTATGCGAATGTTTCTGCATCATTTGCTCATTTACGAGACGAATGTAGTCGCCTTCGGCTTCAGCGATCTCACGCTCGAAATCGCGTTCTTGGTTTTTCACTTTTACTTCCTTCTCCTGCAAGAAACGATGCATTGATTGGCGTTTGCGCGCAGTTTCGTGAATGAAAGAAAATAATCATTGGGAAAGTTACAGTATGAATCTCTTTTCCCACTCTTCTCACTACTTCCTGATCTCGAAAATTTTCTATTCCCGTATGTCACAATCGCGTGTCATGAAAGAGTAAAACAGGTTCTTGAAATAAATCCTCATTAGAGGTATTAACACTGACAAAATAGAAATTCTGCCAATTGCAATCCCCCTTTTGCGTTCTAGAAGCAGCTCTACTCGATAGAATTGCGTCATCGATATTTATTATAGCGATCTGTTTTAAGAGGCTTTCGATTTTACTTCCCTTCTTTAGAATAAACCAAGCAACTCAGTTATTGCTGATTTCCATGAAGACTCTGGTTTCTCTCACTAATTAATGCTTATTAGCACCAATTGACCAAAGTTCATTTTTAGCTGCCTAATACATTCCAAATAGCTCCGATTACATTTCCCCTCTGTAAGCCTAGAGTACTGAGTATACAAAAGCAATCATTGGTACAACTGACGATATTACATATCTTAAGATTCCAATTGAGAAGTAACTACAGCTTCATATTTGTTTTCATATCTATTAAACTGTTCGAGGAGCTAATTTCATATTAATATTGCAATTGCAGCATTTTGACAATTATAAGGTTGTCGGATTAGGCTTTTCAAAAGTTTCAATGATGGGTCCGCTTACGTCATAAATCACTTTTTGAAATGACTTTTCGGACCACCTACGTAATTGCAAGCACGGTGATTAATTATTTTCCGCTTTATTCCCGTTGTTTTCGGCTTTCTGCCCAATCACCGTGCCTGCAATACCACAAATGTGCAGCGGCAATAACTATATGAAACTGGTCCAAGATCACAATGACAAGCAGCTTACTTTCAGAGCTTCGTATTCGTGCAAGTTGTGTGATTGCTCCGCAAGCTGCGCCGCCAGTTGAATTTCCTTCATTTGATGCTGCTCATTTGCCAGTTCTGCTTTCAAATCAGCAACTTTCTGAGCGGCATTGGCTATGTCTTTGTCAGTCACGTGACCAGTAATTTTTTCCTTCACATCCTGAGCCAGTTCCATTGTCATTTCCGCTGCAAAGTAAATTTTTTGGTGGAAGATATGAAATAAAGGACGATGGGATTGAGTAAAGAGTCATGAAAATGAGACGGTTAACAGCTAGAATTAATTATCACGAATAATTTGGCACTGATATATTTCTTCTTGTAACTGGTCTCATTTATTATTTCTCCTCACAATTTACTGGATTTTATGTAAGTCAACGATCATAGTTTTGGCTTTGAGTTTGAGTATAAAGCGTTCTCGTTGGACAAATTGGTGCGTGTTAGTAAAGTGTAGATTATGTTTTACAGTCCTGCTCTTGAAATTTAAATTTCTCCTTACCGACATCATGAAATAAGTCTTTGGCTTTGTCCACCACCGAATTTCTGCGACCAGTCATCTCATAGGGTCCCTCTTCGCTCTTCTTATGCTTTTCTACCTTCTCTTCCACCACCAATAAACAAAAATAATAACACTGCTTTATTGATTATGCAGCCCCCCTCCTTCATAAGAGAGGACTACTAGATTTAATCTAAATAACTTTAGGTCTTCAGAAAATTGTTAGGAATAGGACATTTTTTAACTCTAAAATATCATTAGTAACCTTGTTTTTAATAAATATTGTAAAGAAGAGAACCTGGGTCAGAGCAAGTGACACCCCCCTCCTTTTCACGCCCTGGATACACCTCTCCAAACCGTTGAAATGCAACAGCTGCCACTTGGTGGCATCCACTTATAGAGAAAGAATGTGAAAAAGTTCTGGAGCCGCCGAGGCAGACTAGTCTTTGAGACAGAATAGAAGAAAATCTAAGGTCATGGCTGTTTGGCACCTCTAGAAGATAGGGAGAAGCAAGCTCAGATTCGGGATAAGCAAACAATCTTTTGAGGATTCTATTCTATTCGACTAAGCAGCCTACAATTAGGTGAAATGTCTGATGATTTGCAAACATAAAGCTTTTTGCTGTAACTTTTGGTAAAATCTAACACCTCTGTAACACACTGCCTACTGCAAATTCATAAATGCACCTCTCTATAACCACAAACCCACTCTTCGCATATCTAAGTAAATCTTAAATAGTCCTTACTGTCGTGTTGTCTTCATGTCCACTGGCCATTCGAGGACCATAAATCAAAATATGCGCCATCTTTTCTGGTTGAATTCACTTCGCT
Source organism: Plectus sambesii (assembly GCA_002796945.1). NCBI lineage: Eukaryota > Metazoa > Nematoda > Chromadorea > Plectida > Plectidae > Plectus > Plectus sambesii. The sequence goes on along the minus strand of NIUQ01000200.1, from coordinate 50,111 downwards.
AATGAACAGCTCTTTTAAAATCAGATACTCTATTTTGCCTTTATATAGCTTAGTTGTTTACTGCAAGAATCGAGCTAAAAACCAATTATTTGGTCATGTGCAGCGATTGCGCTTATTTTTAGTGACATGTCGTGTCGCGCCGCTTTCAAATCGATTTTTCGCTTCCGCAATTGACATGCGTTTATGTGCGTGTTGATGCACGTCTCTATGGCAGACCACTTCCTTGTTCTTGATGCAAACGACTACTACACGTTATTATTGTGTCGAACAAATTTGAAAAATTTTCATGTGTGGATGGAGCTTGTCATACGACTATTAGAATGAGTTATTATTTCTTTCACTATTGCGTAACGATTCGGCAAATGTATCAAAGTTCTAATAGAGACGGTTTGAGGGCGCGAGTTTTGCTTCACTGACTCTCCGTTCAATGATTTTGCTTTGCTTAGCGTGGGGACTTCAGAATATGTTATGAACAATTTCAGGAAATGATTATGTGATACCGGCCCATATTCCTTTGTCTTTATGAAAAGGCCCCTAGTGTCGAACAAATTTTTGCTGATGAGCAAGTGGCATGCTGTTGCAGAGTAGGGACGCGCTTTAAAAGCCATTTCATTGTTCGATTCGCACTACACGCAAAGTTCTCACAACGAAACGGAAAATAATTACGGCAAATCACACGCCTAACAAACACCGTAAACAAAATCGTGTCATAAATAACCAGTTATGAAAATTAGCCAATCGCAAGAATACACACACACGCACGCACACACAGACTCGAGACGAACACCAAAAGGCGCCAAGTTCAAATCAAAACTTCCAATGGGAACTCCGTCAGTCAAGGAACTGGAGTTAAACTTTAGCCAACGAAGGTTGAAAATGGTTTTTTCGATGTAAGAAAAAGGGGACAAGTAGAAAGAACAGGCGTTCAGTTCGGTGTCCATTAGAGGGACTATTTGTCCCCTTTAGAAAATTGTTCACAGGGTATTCATAAATCAACAAAAATTACCATTAATTGCGAAAGGAGAACAGAACACGACTACAACTTCAAGACGTTAAAATGAGCGGGCAATTGGGCTACGGTGGCGTCCTGAGACGAAGACGGGGCTTGCTGAGTATCCGTGGATGCCGAGGGGCCTTCGGAATCTCCTTCTGGATTGGTTCCTTCGCCTGCTTGCGAGCCCTTCTTCTCTTCCTGATTTTCCTTATTCACTTCAGAATCCTCAAGTCCCACAGGACAAGTCATCTTCTTGAATTCCTCCTTCAGCGTTTGAAAATGGCGCTGAAAATAATAGGGTTCGCTTTGAGATCCGGTATTAAGCTTAAACGCAAGTAACGTCGCTTTTTCTACTTTCTACAAGTACCCGGCCAGCTTCTAAAAACAGAACATCTGCCAGTCGCCACAAAGATAGGACTGTGTTATCGAAAGAGAAGATATTGCTGATTAAAAAGTTCCACAAATTCCTTATAATATTTTCCTTCCGGTATTAAAAAACGACATTCCCAACTCAATAGAAAGAAAATGAGAACAAACTTTGAGCGCAGTGAGATGGTTGGCCATGTTGCGAGCGGTTCCTCGTTGCTCCTCGACCAGTGTCTCTGTTTCCGCTATCCAGCCAGCGATCTAAAATAATTGAACGCCTGATTATAGTAGAAAAAGAGATGCCGTACTTCTTCCAATAAACGCCCCGGGAATTCATCATCTCGACCTAAGTCTCAGAGGGAAGTTTATGACTGAAATACGGTAGTTAAGGTGAAAAGTTCTTTTCGAATTTCATAAGAGTGGATAAATATTTAAAAATAGAAATGTCATCATTGTTGAAGTCTGAACGCGCTAAAGCATGTCCTATTATGATGACGAAACAAAATCCTCATTTGAACTGAAACAGTAGTTGAAATGCCATACCTATTCAAACATCTTAAAGTATGTCTGCTTAAATAGATTGAATAAAATATCATATTTATCTGAACATAAAAAACTCAAATACGTCCCTGTTTAAACAAAATAATTCACAATAAATAAAGAATATCGTAGTGTTCAACAAAAATTAGCGGAATATCGTACCTGCTTGCAGATCTCATCTCTCTTGAGCCAAAAATGACGCGCGATGACGTCAGCAAAGACGGGGGACGGTCGCCTGAGCTGTTCGAGCATAGCCCAGCGGACAGTGGCTTGGCGAATGTTGGCATCGTACTCTTTCGAGGCCTGTTGACCGGCGGCAGTCCCTCGCGAGCGCTCATAGCCCGGCTCGTTGAAGTACGGTTCGGACACGAGGATGAGCGACTGCATGCTCACAATCACCTGAAACAATCCGTAGTCATACTAAAACCTGCGCTTTGATATACTGTAGTTTAGTGACAGCAATGCATTTAAATGCAGAACTTGCTTTTCCTATAATCGGGCTAAAGGGCGACCGGTACGCGAGAGGTCCTAAAGCGATTCTCGCCTGATTATGTTTCCATTCAAATAACACCGTACGGCATTGTTATGGCCACAAACTCTTAAGTAACGCAGGTCAAACCATGCGCCTCAGATTACGGTAGCCTTCGCGTACCGATCGCCCTTCAGCCCGATTACTTTTCATCTGCTCCGTAGAATGAACGGCAGAGCAATTGCTAGTACAGTAAAATTGGTTTATACCGATATGTCGCTCATACTCTTAGTTACGATCGGTCCTCCCTACTACCGGTATAAACGAATTTCATTGCGTTTTATAAGTCGCAGTCTGTGTGAAGCGCTATGAAGCCAATAATCAGTCATTCTACTTTATGAATCAAAAATATTTGCCAGAAAAAATTAGAAAAAGTTCAACTTAAAAATGGCGGGAAAAACTGAGTGAGGCGAGATAAGATCAAAAATATCGCTCACCTGAAGGAAGCTGGAAGTTTCCGCATTCCATCGCTCCTCCGGCCGTCCGTGCCAGGTGTTCAACACGGACAAGCAGACTTTGCCGTCGTTGTAGAGATTTGGGTTGAACCGAACCGTGTGGTTGCCCGTCGTCTGCAGGTTGACGTGCATCGGCGAGTTCGGATAGTCGGTCGGAAACCAAACGTCGAATTCGAAACAGCCATTCTGGTACGGCGTGTCGGCCGGACCCGTGATCAGTACCTAAAGGATATAAAATTATAATCAGTGTTGAGTAAAGTAAGACTCAGCATGACGTAGATTTCTCGTCATGTCTGTTGGTGGGGAGTGGTTAGCGGTGTTGGACAGTAAACTGCAACACGATTGTAGTTTAGATTTCCTATATTATGTTTACTACGCTCCACAATGTTTGCAGCCTGGATGCCCCAGGCCGCTGTCCAAAAACTGCACTGACACTCGCGAGCGAGGTCAGAACCTTAGCGTACCTTGTACGTAGGGAAATAATCCAACGTTGTAATGCAAAAATTAGAACCCAATGAGACGCTGCGACACAACATGGACGGGTTGGCCAATTACGCAACACGTGCAAAATGCATGCGTATTCGATTTGGTTCATGCCAAAGAAAGTCAGTGCTACACGCCACGTATCATCTGTGATAATTTCTTAGTCCGGAACTGAGAATCAAATAGGTTGCCCTACAATTCCATCTTAAGCAAGAGATACGACTTTCCTGTTACTTTAAAAAAATTACGACGATAAAGTGAAAATAAAATATATTCATAGTCGGGTTGAGTGAGACAGACCGATATAGATTTCTCGCCAAGCAGTTTGGGTGGGGAATTCACTATGCTATATGAAAATTAATTACATCGTAAGTAAAATTCACGTGGACCACCTCTGTGATTATATGGCCTCCGCTGTTTGCAGCCTGGATGCCCCAGGCCACTGTCCAAAAACTGCTTTGACACTCGCGAACGAGGTCAGAACCTTAGCGTACCTTGTACGTAGGGAAATAATCCAACGCCATGACGCATCATTTTGCACCCAATAAAGTGCTGAGACACAACATGGACGGGTTAAACAACTATGCGACACGTGCAAAGCGCATGAGTGTGTGTGATGAGTTTACACCAAAGAAGATCAATACTACAAGTGGAGTATTGTCCCCCCCATCTGCCGTAATTTGCTGACAGATCATATACGTGCTTATTAAAACTGCGTTCATTTCCCGCTAAACTAATTCATCCCTCTTCCTTCAAAAAAGCTCACCTTCATGACATCCAAACGCTCTTCACTGGTGCGAACAAAGACGGAACTGCTGGAGGAGATTGGAAGAGAGTTGGAGAGGGTGACAACTTCTTGAGCCAGTCGACGCGTACGAGGCGCCAACACGCCCGTGTCCTTCGCGCCCAGTAACGACGATTCGTAGTGGTACGGTACCGTGAGCGTTGTTCCATTTTCGCCGAAGAACGGAATTGAATCTTAAAGATTTATCTTAATTAATTTCGTCACGCGCGCTCCATAACATTTGAGTTATAGAACATTATAAACTGTTCCATACAAATCGCTATATTAGTGCACTTATGCGATATTAGGGAACACTCACCGAATTGAAGCAGTCGAAGGATTTCGATGTACCGCCGCTCTTCAGACGCGCCGGCCAACGAGGCGCCCAGTCCGTCCACGGTACCGTCGGCGTCCGCAAGCAAGCCCGCCTCTGCAATTAAGCGATCGGTTATTAAAGTATAACAATAAAATATAGAAAAGGTCAGTTTTCAAGTCAAATGACATTGTTCTATAGAATTTAGAAAAATTCTTTTTGCTTCCAAAGTGTTCTTATTAAATTTTAAACGGTATATTTTAATAAACTAAATAACTTCTACTGAAAAAAGCAATCCAGTTGAAAGTTAAAAAATGGACAATTGTCAAATTAATTTATAAATTTATGCGAAAGATAAATGCGTACTGATCGCCTAGGAACACTAATCGCAAAATGCATGAATTCTGAGATCTCAGCGGTTTTGAGAATGTGTGAATTTCAACCACTTACTTTCGGTGATTAGCGCGCAGGCGTGGCGAATCATCGGCGCCAACTTGAGCAGTCCTTCTTCCGTCGATGACGACTGATCGTCTGTAACATCCTGTCCTTTCAGCCCTTCCACTGGCGTCGTCGCCGATGAAGAATTTTCGTTGCTAAAATTATTATATGAGTCAGCATTTTTATAGCTTCGATTAAATAATCAGCTGTTAATAATAACGATTAATTATTTCACAATCTTGGTGAAATGTAACTGGAAATTAAGCATTTCTCCATGTTGATGGCAAAATTTCTTGCTTCATACTGTAAAACGACTGATTTATTGGCGTTACAGCGCTTCACACAGACTGCGACTGATAAAGCAGTAAAATCTTCTAGCCGAGTCGATGTGCACTTAAGTGGGTTCCACCGTATAAGCAAAATATCGGTAGAAACATATTATACTTAAACTTAAATAAGCGCGCAACGCAAAAAAAGATAAACTCACATGTGAACAAGCTGTTCTTTGGTGAGTTTCGACAAGTAAATGTTGATACAGTCGTGCAGACGCCGAAGCATAGTGGTCAACGACTGACCGGACTCGGACTCGGAGAGGAGAGGGGTCAGTTCGTCCATCATCGCCAGCGCCCCCACCAACGCCATCACTGATTCATACACTCGTACGTGGCGCGAAATGTCCAGCACTGAAATAAGAGCAATCAGTGATGGGATTTAAAGAAGAAATTTTCTATTTTTAACAGCCCTCAAAATTAGACCTCACGGAGGCATACATTCAAGAACATCTAACACAACAAGAAAAAGGATTGCCGTACCCGAATCGTTGCGAAGGTAAGAAGACAGGGTGGGCACCAGGCAGGATCGCTTCAACAGCGTCGAAAATGTTGGCGGCAGTTTTGCTTCCGACTGTTCGGCATCGTTCTCGCTCGTGTCTTCAGTCGACGTTGATGAAGTCTCTTTGATCGACAAACTGTCCGGATAGATGAAGCTGGCCAGGACCTAGAGAAAAAACAGTTATCATATACAATTTGTACTTTCCTAAGGACATTTTCCAAATAAAAGAGGGGGGCTGACGAACGAGTGAATCGTAAAGCGGTGACACGGCGACAGACAAAAAGCAGCCGTCTTACCTTGAGCAAGCAGGTGACAGTATCCTCGTCCTGCTTCCTCTTCATGACGTGAAGGTCGACGTTCCATTGCTGTTGAGTGGTACCGCTACCAAAGCCGGTACCCTTGGCCCAGAACTGCGGCCCGCGTTCCTCGTTGGCGGTCGATGTGGGCGCCGTCGCCACCTGCGCGCCACCCATCGCGCTCGAGTTGCTCTCCGCGGCGTTGGTCGCGCGTAACAGCTGCTCGATTAGGTACACCTGAGATGAGAAATTGATACGATGAATTTTTCGATTCTTCTTTCTTTGCTAATATTAAATACACTAGCAGTTTTTGGGCGTTTTTTATAAAACTTGTAAGATGCTAGTTTCATATGTAAGTCCAACTCACAAACGCGCAGTGTCTTAATAAATTAAGTCCACGGTTAATGACAATTCATTATTTTCCCACAAGTGCTTATGGCTTTTCAACATTCTTGCAATCACCAAGAAAAATTTATTAGCAGACCAATTCAAATGCATAAATTTATTTTATTTTTAGTACCAAAGTGTGCAAACATGAAAAACGACAAGATTTGGAGGCTGCGCTAATACTGATCATCTTCTGTACCAGTCAGTGAACATATTAAAAGCCGTCACCGTCGGTGAAAAAAAGAAGGGTCTAACCCACAGTAGATATAGGCTCTCCTGAATCCATACGCCGAACCATTACTTTTTACCAACACAATCGCTTAAAATCGCACTAACCGCTTCTGGCACGGGGCCAGTTTCCCTGAGCTCAGGGAACCTGGGCGTTTGATGAGCAAAGCTGGCGAGGCAGACGAGCAGAATGTCAATGACGCCGAGATCCATGGAAGCTTGCCGGATGGCGCGCCCTTCCGCGCTACTGGCCGACTTCTCGCGATACAGCTGGTCGAGCACCACGAATGACAACAGCGACAGCGCGTCGCCGTCCGACGACTGCTTTCCTTCGCGCGAAGACCGACCTTAAAAGCACACTGTCATCACTCGAGAAACTAGTGGGAGGTGTGAGCAGATACAGTGGAGTTCGTTTATACCGGTCACCTGGGGACCGGCAAGTTTTGACCGCTATAAGCGAAATACCGGTATAACCGAACTTGTCTGTATGGAAAGTACGCTTTGGGACTGAAAATCTTGACCGTTATAAACGAAATACCGTTACAACCGAAACCGCTATAAACGAATTCCACTGTACGCTAAATACGCACACCTAATTGAGCCTCAACAGAGCCGATACGACACTCCTAGTGCTTAAAGGAGAACTGAGAATACAATAATAAAAGACGCACCATGATCGGAAGTGACACCCATAGCGAGCCGCAGGAGGCGTTTGGAGCGCTGTCGGTCGCAAGTCACCAGCAGTTCCGCGTAGCCAGCCAGCCGGAGGAATACGCTGAACGCGACGACCACGTGCGGCGACAGCCCGGCGGTGCCCATCGCCTGATTCAGGCGATTTCCTGCTTTCTGAAGCGACTGAAAATTAACCACATTAAAAGCCGTCACGCGATGAATTCGTTCCGTTTAACATGTTCCTCTCATTCCTGGATATCTAGATTCTTAACTTATATAGATTTCCAAAGTTTATGGATTAATCATCTTTTCAATTTAAGGAGTCAACGAATTAAATCGTAGTACAATACAGCATAACACGCTATTCAATCACTTTCATACTGCTAATGTGATATCGCCAATAACATCCATTTCTTGTCTATCATTACCACAAAAATAAGACTAAACCTGAGTTGAATACAAGAATAATAGAAACTTTAAATGATGTCAACTTTTCAAATTCAAATACATCTTTCAATAAAACTAGGTCTCAAAACAAAAACAAGCCGAATACTGTACCTGTCCAACAGTGTAGGTGCCCCAGACGTTCTGATTAGCGGCAAGGGTAGAGGCGGGCAGGTCGATGAATTCAAAGTCATCGTAGATATCGGTGGGGCCGTAGGTGGGATAGGCCGTAAAGGCGGACGGAGGCGCTGACATCCCGGAACCACTCGTGCCTTCCCTCGTTGAATTTGACATTCTGAAATGGATTAAATGACAAGTGATCATCAGCGATTTGCAATATTGTAGACATCTATGACGGTTGCTGTTCCGTCCATTCTAAGTACTGCGCGTCATATATAACACTTATAGCAGCTACCTCTCTGCACATGGTACTCTGGAAAATCACTCTAATCAGCCGTTCGTCTTTTAGGACAACGGTTCTCATTGTACTAACATGTCAGGAATAAAGGTGGGACTGAGGCCAAGAAATAGCCGCTTTTACCTCTGACGTCCTATAATCAGTCTGCGAACAAAAATATTGAATTCAAGATGTAATCTTTGGATGCGGTATTTCGGGCGAAGTCAGCACTTTTGGCCACCAACTTTACTTACCAAATATTCTAAACTATGCATGGAGAGCTATTAAAAGTACCTGGAAGGCATGTTTGCGCCGGTCGGCTGATAAAGCTGAAGGTGCTGCGCCAAGATCGCCAATCCACCGTGGCGAGCGAAGAACTGCAGAGTGGACGGCGACGACTGCGGCGGTTTCGTCTTCATTTCGGACACCGATTTCAGCAGTTCTAAAATGTTCCAAATAATCACATGCTGTTAGTTTGACGTTGAAATTTCCCTCTCCCACTGCATTCTGAACGCTCTCTTGCTTAAGTGAATTGTAAGGAAGTTGGTCGCTGAATAAGCACACCCTCGTTGAGTCCCAAGAGTACCGACACTAACCTCCCAATACCTAGGAGAAACTGGGAAAAAGAATACAGACAATTTCAAAGGCACAAGCGTCAAACACCAGTAAACTATATTTAACATCAACCGTATTTCACCGTACAAAATGAAACCTCTCGCGCTAATCAGGCGTCCGCGTGTGAAAAGGGTTTAGCGGAGATAAATAATTGTACTAGCATAAGGCGCTTACTCAAAAAAGCTCAATTGAACAGCCGAAAGAAGCATGACAAACCTTGTAGACTGCAAGCTTTGACGGTGAGTCGGAGAGCGAAGAAGCCATCGCTGTCTCGGCGGCGGTCATTCGAGTCGGTCTTGACCATGGTCAGCAACTGACCGACCGACCACTCGCCGGGCACGAGCCAAGTCGACGAGGACTCGGCGCACATCAGGTGGCTAATGAAGCGATAGGCGTCCGACGCCCTCCTCCTCGGCAACTTCGACGAATCGATCGGCTGCTTTGGCTTCTTGCCTGAAAAAGGACGACGTACCATCAAAATTGCTTAGGGAGGAAGAAGAAATCGAGTCAGACACTGTAGTTGGCAAAGATGAGCTAACCTCTCGGTACTTGAACACCGTTTTATACAATAAATGATAATTGCTTGCTGCTGTTTTCGTGCGTGAATTGATACAGACAAACGTTACGACTTTCGAAGCAGCTTGCCTTAACTAAGATTTCGCGTTACTGATCGAAATATTTTGACTTTAAGTTAGTTTGATTCCCCGTCCTTTTCCCATGCACAACAACAACATAAGAAACATGAACAGGACTAACCGAACTGAACAGCAGCGAGGATCTGCTGATCGACGGCGTTGATGAGAACGTGTTCATTTCCAACACCGGCCATCCCGCCTTCGGGCATTTCGTACCAACTCTTGGCGGCCTGCGACTGCTGCTGGCCGGTGTGGTCGTCGATGTCGGCGCTGTAGCTGACGTGCTTCTCCTTTTTGGCCGTCGAGTCCCTCTTCGTCGCCCCCGGCAGCAGCTCCCGGCACAGCGAGTGCAGCGACACGCACGTCACTTTGTCCCGCCGTGAACAGCCGAACGCCGGGTGCCCGATACGGTCTGTAATATTATCATTTTAGTGAATTACTGTGTTGATTTTGTAGGAAAGCGAATATTGCCAATCACAGCTATGCTTTGAGAAAGATACTCATGTCACACAATTGCGTCGAATAACTTACTAATTAACGTAGTTACTCTTAACTACGATATTTTTGGCAAATTTATTGAAATAGTGCGAAACGCAGGTAATCTTACTTTAAGCGTCCTTTCGAACGCAAATTAGCAAATTAAACTGAATTCAGGTAATGTCGTTTTATTTCAGAGCCCACCTAGAAAAATAAAAATGCTTACTGGTGAAGTCGTTGTCCGAGCCGGCAGTTCCATCGCTGGCGCCTTCAATGACGACATCAATCTGTTCGTCCTCGAGCAGAGTACAAAGTACAATCTGCTGTAGAGCGCTATTCAGTCCTCCTTCGCTTTCTTTCAGCAGTTCGCTAACGATGGCGCTGAATCGCTCGCGGTGACCACCGCCGTACGCGAGACAACTGAAAGCGCACATTTAAAAGTGTTCCGATAGACTACTATGCAAATATTGTCAGGATTCATACTTCTTCAGAAAGCCTCATGTCTCTTTTATAAAACCATTTCAACTTTAGAACTGGAAATAACGGAACTGCAAATGCGATGATTTGTCATTCCTGTTTCAGGATCATCGAAAATTCTCGCTAGGAAACATTCAACTTACCGTTTGAACAGGTTGATCGACGCTGATTCGAGCAGCGAAGGACGGCGCGTAGCAGCGGAGTTGCCCAATGCGTTGGCGTTAGCGACGATGAAGCGCAAGAGCGCATCGAAGAGTAAGCTGCCCTCCGTGTCCAAATAGTCGGCGACCAAATCGACGGCGGCCAACTCGGCCAGACAGTTCACAGCCGACATGACGTCATCGTCGCAGCGATTGCCTGAATCCGGCAGGATATTTGAATCAGTAGGGCTCGTTAGAGTAAATATGCAAATATCTGCCTATCAGCGACTCTGTCGCATACGATAGATCATACAAGAACCCGACATCAGTACAATAATTTTAACATCTACCATATAGCAGCATAAATAATTTCGCTCCTTGCGCTTATCAGGCGCCTGCGTATGTAAACGCTACTTTTACATACAATCTGATTAAATGGAGCTTTTGACAAGATCTTTATACTGCTGTCTTATCCTATTTTACTGTAATACCTTGCGCAGTGCATGCTTTGACGACGGAATCGACCAACGCCTTCAGGAAGCCGTTGGTTTTAAGTCGACCGGAGACGGTGGCGGATTGCGCCGCTTTCGCGATGACCGACAAGTTACTCTCATTGAAGAGGGATGCCTTGTCGAATTCCGCCATCATGCCGCCCTCTTTCTTGTTCATGTTGATGCCGATGGCTGTATAATAAGAGTATAAATAGCACATACCGTATACTTTAAATGAAGAATTACAAAATTAATTCTAACGCAGCCACCATATTTCAATGCCAATCCTTCATGATTAACATAAACATGAAAAATGCAATCAGATGCATTAAATAAACACAGCTGGATATTCATAAAAGTGATCATGCTCTGTACAATAAAAAATTGTTGACGTTATTGATGCAGTAATAAAGCCTTACATTTAAGCAATTTATCCAGCCGGTCGTCGCCCAATCGTCCGACAGAGCAGAGTGCCCAAGAGCACGCGTCCCGCAGCGATTCCTCGTTCTGTGAGTAGTTCTTGGCAACGTTAGCCAGAATGCTATAAAAAGAATATAAACTGTCCACCTTATATGTAGATTCATTTTTAACAAAGTTTAGATTGTCAATAAAAGAATAGGATGATAATTATTAACCATAAACAGCAAAATGTCGATGGATTATTTATGTTTAAATGTTTAATGTCCAAATTTTTCAAGTACAAAACAAAATGTTTCAATATTTTAAAATAGAAAAAGCAAGTCACATGGATATCACTAATGTAGAGAGGCTAAAGAAACGCGTCACCTTCGATATGCATGTCAGAATTTACAGCGTTCATTTTAATCAAAAATACCAACGCCAAGCAGTTCTTATCATAAAAAAGCGAACACTCACTCGACAAACGTGTCAACCGCGCCAACCGCTGCAGCCGTCGATTTCCTCATGGTCGAATCGTTTTGATTGGTCCACAAGACGCAGGCGGTTGACCAGACGATGACGGTAGCGGCCGATTGCTGCGCAACGATTTGCGAGGAGCGTCCAACGTCCAGCAGGCGAACTACTCCTTCCACTAGTTGCTTTTGACGCCGTCCCGCCAGTTCAACGGAATGAGTTGGCGAGGGCGAACAGAAGGTGAGGAGCAGATCCGCCAGCCATGGGAGGACGTCTTCAGTCACGGAGCGACCGGCGACTGAAAGATTTGCATTATTTTATAAAGTCAAAATAGCAATAATGTTTAATATTGTGAACGCCGCGGCGAACGTGCCCAATTTACTTTTCGATACTAAGCGTATTGCAGTGTTCCCTGCGGCTCTCTGTTACCGATTAGGAAATTACAACGATCAACATTTTGCGATCACTAACAAGAAATCTCGCCAGGTATGCAAAATGGCAAAGATGAGCTCCCTTTTCGGTGCTTGGACACCGTTATTCATAAAGAATGATAACCATTTCCGGATTTCTACGCACATAAGCTGATAGAAGGAAGCGCGATCGACTTTCGAACCAGTTTGCCTTATTCAATCTAAGATTATTGATACTAGATCAGCAAATTTTATCTATAGATAGATGATAAACATTAATCCCCGTCAATAGCGATATTTGACCGAGTTAATAATAATATAATACGGTATATTTTCGGTGTAGGACGTCAATACATACCAATATGCTGGAGGATGAGGAAGACGATAGTGACGTCATCGACGGAGCGGGCGTCGAACCGCGTCAGAACAGCGGCGACGCGACTGTAGACATCAACGGTGAGGGGTTGCGTCAGGAAGAGGGACACAAGCGCGCCCGGCAACGTCGGCGCATACGACCAGACGGAAGGTGCGGAACCGGACAGTCGGTCGAGAATCGTGAGCCAGTGCACGCTGAAAGAAATGCTTGTTAACAAGGAAAAACATTGTTACACCGCAGACGAATATTTCATCTATTCTCGCAATTTTTTGCTCTGTGAAGAATGCAGTCTTAATGGATCTACTCGAAACAATCTTAGACTATACATGAGTAACGCCCAACAGTCTGCTGTTCTTTACCGAATAGTGGCATGAAGGGTGTAAGGCAGAAATGAGGTTAATGAGGCGCATTATCGCCGTAAGAGAGAAATTTTCAGTTTCACCTATGGGGTGTACTTAAAATATAAAAATAACAACAATAAAAGATAATAATCGTAAACTAAATTTACGAATAATTTGTAGTTGAAAGTAAATAAAACAAACGTACAAGTCAGATCCAAGAGTGATGGAAGCGGCGAGGGCGTTGGAAGAGGACGATCCGAGCAGCAGAATCTGCGAAAGGCCCAAATTACTCGAGTCTGGTGGGCGCTTCAGGTGGATGCGCACCTAAACAGCACAATATTATATTCAATCACTCATGAATGCTCAAGAATTCATTAGAGTTAACGTGAAACGCCATATCCCGATGCGCGCTCCGTGATTCACAGGGCTTCGACTGACTCGTTTGAGGATTTCAGAAGGTTCCACTGGTATCAGTATATAAGCTCAGTGGGTGATATGGAGTTTCACTAGTCATTACAATTGACCTAATTTTATCCGTCTCACTGTAGATGCTTTTTGGTTGTTAAGAATTTAATGGAAATAAACAACGTTAAATTGTCAAGCCGACCATCTGTGACACGCGATAAAGCCGTGATATTGAAAGATAAGAATGAAAGCACTTGCCGTTTGCACGGGATATGGATACTGGGCGGTAGAGATGCGAATCTTGCTGTAGCCGACGGTAGCGACGGGCGGCCCGAGGACCGACAACGAAGTCGCGTACGGATCAGAGCCCAACTCCACTTGAACTGCGCCTGGTCCGGCTATAAACAGCGAGCAATACTCTATATCCATTCCATTTATTTACGCATTGTTACGCTTCTGTCGGTTTCCTAACTGCGATTAAACTTCGAGATTCTTACGAAAACTTTGACAATAACAAAATTGGTGGTCTCAATTTTTTGCTTGAAAAGTTTGCTTTTTGATTAACTGATTCTGAAACTTAATTGCTTCATGAATTTCTATTAAAACCGCCTGAACAAGCGACAATATGAAAGTCACGAGCAGCACTCTCGAATAATCATCAAAATATCAAACATTAATTACTGTTGAGAGTTGGCACATGCGGCCTTATTTGGACTTCTTGCAAGAGGATCTGATAGGGCAACGTGAGCGTCAGGTCCAGCCAGCATTCGGCGGGGTAGAAGTGGTAAGTCCAGGTGGCGGTTCTCGCCCGGCGGTGCGGGGGCGTTGACGGTAGCAACGAATTCAAATGGTGCGCCATTGGACTGCTGGACGCGATCTGCGCTAAAACAGTGAAAGCTTTCAGTTAAAGCCATCAGATGTTGCCGTGTCATTACGACAGTGGAGGCGGCGCATTATACAGAGTGTGAAAAAATTCCTTTTGACTTTCAGACAGATTTTTCGGGTTTCATTTCGAACTTTTTCACTACCTCTTACACATCATTTTGTTCGTCTTTTCATTCTCTATCGTAAAATGATGTATAAAAAAGGATGTATAACAGTGGTAGAGAAAGTTTGAAAAGAAGCCCTAAAAAGCCGTCCGAAAATTACTGCCAGGGCTTTTCTGACACGTTGAAAAACATAATGAACAGAAAAAATCGCAAAGTATTGCACTAACCGATAGGCGCAAAGTTGATCATGCCGTCGACTTTGACATCCGAGGGACGCTTGGGACTGGTTGGCTCGGCGCCAGCGACCTGACTGGAGAGAGACGCTAACTGACGGAGTATCGGAGAATAGGTCGCTGATGACCAATCGCTCGTCGTCGCCTCCACGCATGCCAGCAGCTGCTTCGACACCAACACGTGACCACCTAAACATAAGTCATATTTATTATCATTCACGTATTTTTTTTAAAATTTCCATCTTAATTTCTAACTATAGTTTTAAGATAGTTTCTTAGAAAATTCCAATTCAAACAATTTGAAGCAATTTAACGTTTTAAAAAGTGACTATTTGTATTATATGATCACATGAAGCCGTATCATAGCGCATAGGCTAACAATAACTGAGACAGTGGACCGGTTCCATAATCGTGTCCTAAGTCATTCTTAAGTTATGCATTACTTAAACCCATAATGAAGCATAGCGCTGAGTATCGCTATGAATTACCTAATTTTAGGACACGATTATGGAACCGGTCCAGTGTCTAAATGGCCGTCTCTTAATGCCAATATCGCATCAAGAATATAGGGTCCTTCATCACAATTCGTCACTATACCGTAACAATTTATCAACCTTGTATTCAATTTCGTCAAATATGTCTTCTAACTGAATGCATGAGTGATGAAATAGAATACGAGTGACAGATTATGATGAAAGGGCCTGGAATAACTAAGAATGCGAGATTTTACCAAGTCGGGAGAAAGTCTCCTGCTTGCTGTGATTGTCAACAATGTTGACGATGGCGTAGACCAAAGGAGCGGAGAGGGCAGCGCCAGTAGAGGTCTCGCGAGAGTTAGCGGAGAGAAACTCGACAACGAGCTCAAGGAGATGGTCGGAGTCGATCACAGAGACGTTCTTTGCAATCGCCAACAACGTCCACAGCGCCCAGTCCGCTACGGATGTCGGCTGATATTTTTCCTGAAAATATATCCGTACTGTCACACATCCTACAGCTATAGTCAAATTTTTCATTCAGGAACATGGCGTTCTAAAATATCCTCCTTGAAGCTAACATAAGCGTATCTTTAGCATGGATACCATCCAGGAAAACCTCTGCAGGATATATCTATTGCTGAAAACATGCCGAAAATGAAAAAATTCAGTTGTTTACAGTCGCGATTGTATTTGTCAGTGAAAAATGGACGAAATCAAACTGCATATCAGCAAAGTTCTCTCTTAGCGTAATGAAAGACAATAATCCCAAAATGAAATTTAAAGAAATCTCACCGCATCACTCGTGAGGAGTCCATCGAGGGCGAGAGTGTCATTAGCGCAGGCGCAAACAGCCAACACGGCAAGAAGGTCATTGACGGCTTGTGGCTGCGTGGCGATGACGTGGGCGGCGGCGGCGGGGATGTTGCAGAGGCGCACCACCTCGGCGAGCAAGGCGCACAGCAGCCCCTCGTGGCGGTCGATCAGACCCTTGTTTCCCAGTCCGCTGCCTTCCACGATGACCGACGCTTGGCCAGTGGTGGGCTCGATCGAGTGCGCCGCCGTCGCCGTGAGGGATGATGCCAACTCGGCGGAAACTGTCGTCTGCAACTTTCGATTTAAATCTCGCTCGCCTTGGCTGAATTTGGCGCTATAATATTTTGGGTCTTTAAGAGAATTTTATGGTATTTTCTACGCATCTCATGAAATATAGAAAGTCTAAATCTTTTTTCAACTCGGAATTAACAAAATACAATCACTCCAGAAAACAATTATCGATCCTCATTCCCAATATCCAGTAAAAAGAATGATCCTGAAATTCAGATAAATCTATCTATCTTGACTACCTGGAAGCAGAGATCCGGCCTGACGCCGACACCGGCGGTTGCCTGCTTGACGGGACTGTTGCCGGTCATGAAGGCGCGCAGGAAGCGGCAAACAACGGCGACCAATTCGGCTACGGTCGACTCGGACAGACGCGCGTACGCCAACACCCACACTCGTATGGTCTCCACCACTTTTAGCAGCACGTCCACCGGGTACGGCGCGTATCCGATGCCGAAGCTGAAACTGCACGCACTCACTTTAATCAGCGGTAATTAGTGATAAGATAATTGGTGTAAATTTAATTGATAATAATTTAATTAGCGACAATTAGATTGTGATACGGCTTTCAAGGACGAAGGTTCGTGGCATAAACGATAAATTGAGTTACTGATGGGCTTTAATTAACTGAGCAACAATTTTTTTGACTCTCACTGTGACGACTCGAAGTACATCGTGATAAAGCTCAATAAAACAATGCGTATCTTTTAACGCAAACAATGTCAGGTATATGTTCATAATGCCAGAAAACAGAGACGAAAAAGTCTGCCTAAATAAGGGAGAAAATCTGACAAGATAAGACGTCCCTTTATCGAATATGAATATCCCATTTAAATTATTATATAAGAAAATTGAAAAGGTATCGCTTACCCCTCGGAGAAGATTCGAGTCAGCGTGACGACAATTTTCTCGCAAAGTATGGTAGTATTATCCGCCGCGTTGGTGTGCAGCCGCTGCAGGAATTCGCCGAAAGTGTTCACCATCGCTGGACCCGCCTAAAAAAGTGACCACTCTTGCATGGTGCAAACAGATATGAGCATAAAATAGAAGAAATGCTTCTAATCGCTCGACTATATTACAATCAGCATATATAGCATTTCTATTTAAATATGAAACTTCAATAAAAGAGGAGATTTCCCATAAGAATTAATATGGAAGGCTTCTCTTTGAATAGGAAACTGTCTTGACTGAACTGAAAGTGTATTTACTAGTGAAAATGGCAAAATTTATAAGCGAGATTAGTTTATGTCATCCCGTAATTGCGTCTCCCTATAAAGTGCGCTTCGAAACGTTTTTTAGTTTCCAAAATTTTTAAGCAAGACTACGATACATATATGATATGTAAAACTGGACGAGCGCGTCATAATTAAAGCACGATAAAGTAGGGACGAGATGAAAATACGCATGAACAGTCAGCGATGGGTAGCCAAAAAAGTATTTGAAATATACGATCATCTGCTCAAAAAGTCAATATTGAAAAGGCAGCAGTGTGAATCATCACTGCCACGCAATCTGTGCTCTTATAATATTCCTTCAAGCGCAAAATCGAGTCGCAGAGCACTACGATCGAAGATTAATTGTGCTATCATTACTAACATATAACTTACTGAAGACGACGAGTTGAACTTGCCGCCGCTTTGGCAAATGAACCGCATCAGCAGATCGGTAAACTTGTCAGATTGAATTAGAGTCATCGTGAGTGGCGGCTGAAAAGTATCGGTCAAATGGGTGAGACATTCGTCATCGTCTATTTCCGCGCGAAAAAAAGCCACCAACCGAGCATCGCAATGCCGATTCAAGCGCCTTCAAGACCATCGTCCACAGGTGTTCGGATAAATCGTTGGCGGTCGTCGCGTAGTTGACGAGTGCGTTGATCGCTGAATGAGTCAGGCCTTTCAACGGCAGCACATCCGTTGGAATCGTCTTGCGCTGCTCTGCAAGCAATTCAGTGATACATATCGGTATTTGAACGAACTATTCTGACTGATGTTTAACTGCGTATCGAAGGGCGATAAGAGTCTAATGTCATAAAATTAATGTAATTATATTTCTGCGTTATCATTACACGTTTTATGAACGAATGAGTGCTGAAAATGCAGCAATATGATTTCATCTCAACATTTTATGATAGTCAGATAGCCACTTATGAATTATTACTATTTAGAAATAGGTTAGTGAAATCAGAGTACTTCGAGTATTGCTCAAAGGACATCTTCTCGATGCTCTCGCACTTACACCATTTATCACTCCCCAGACGACACGCTAAGAAATCATGAAACGCAATGAGATCAATTTTATTGGAACCTTGCAATGGTGCATTACTAACTGCATTAACGCCTTATAACTTGTCAAATTGAACTTCTATATGTAAAATATCATCCAACACAAGACTAAGAGGATAAATGTGGATCTAGTGTGAGTAAACCACAAAAACGATGGGTTTATGAGCAAATCCGTCATATACCCAAGATCTCTTTTAAAATAATAATAATTAATCGTGAGTTTACGAGGAAATAACTGAAAGAAAAGAGACTTACTTCCCACTCCTGCCAGCAGATCCCAATAAAAAGACAGTAGACGTTCGACGTAATCAGCAGCGGCGCCGTCGTCGATTCGCTCGATGAGGCCGGAGATGGCCTCCATCAGCGTCTCCAACGATCCACCAGTCGCCGACTGAAGCAGCAACACTTCGTCGCCCCCCGAACGACTGCTTTTCTCTTTCGCTATCTGCAAGCAGTAGTTTTATACAATAACATAAATTAACATATTTTAAGATTGCAGCACGTATGTTTTTTTAGAAATAAAGGAGAAGTAGGTTCCCTTTCTCATATAGTGAAATTTATTAGTACAATTGCAATTCCGTTTTACAATTCTTATTTCAAAACACGCAGATCAAGGCCAATAATCATTAAATAATGCACAAAAACTATGAAATGAGTCAAGAAGCGAACCAAAAGCAATTTAAAACGCTCACCTTTCCAAGCGGCGTTAAGTTCTTGAGCGCCAAACGAGTGAGAGTGTCGCCAAGAAGCATCCACTTGCGGCATTCGGTCAGCGCTCGCCAACCCAACTGAGCCTCCAGTCGCTCGTCGCTCGTCGTTGACGCCGGCTGAACCGCCACCGCTTCGCCTTGCACGCGGGCATCCACCTACAATTCAGTCGATTGATTGTACTGTCGGCCACACGGCAATGAGTCGCACCAATACCGTAATCCTTTTAAGGAATTGTTGCGCTTAGAAGCGCAACAATTCAACTTTAATTTAAAATAAGCAGGCAACGTACATAATTGGCATGGTTACTTACAGAATCTATGATATTTTTTACGCAAAATAACTAAAGATACAGTAAGTAACCATGCCAATTATGTACGTTGCCTGCTTACTTTATATTTAACTTGAATTTTTGAGTTACAGATTACGATAATGGTGCGACTCGTTGCCGTGTGGCCGACAGTACATGGCCATTTCTTCCACAGTAGAAACTCAGCAAAGGCAATACTGTAACATCATTTTAGGTTTAGGTTTAGGGAGCTCGCTTAACTTAGTTTCTAATCAAAATTTGCCGATAAGTAATGAGAAATCTTATATGAAATAAGGCAAACTGTTTCGAAATACGATAGCGCTACTTTCTGTCAATTTACGCACGCAAAACCAAGAAACGACTATCATTCCTGGTGAAAAACGGTGTTAAAGCATTGAAAAGGTGAGCTCATCTTTGCCCACTACAGTACTAAGCGAGATTTCTTGTTACTGATCAAAAATTGTTGACTAAAACGCGTCAATTATTATCATTATCGAGTACATTTTAATGATAAAGACTCAATAAAGATAAAAATTACCTCGATTTGGAGTTGATGAAATGCGTAAAGGGCTTCGGCACCAGTCGGCTGACGGTAGTCCCCACTGACCGATCCGCTCAGCGAACCTTCGGGATCCGGACTGCCGCCATTGGCACTTTCCGCGCCCGAAGCAGAGGCGTCATCAGCGTTGCTACCTGAAACGATATTCCTCAGTTAATACATAATCGGCGCTTTTTTATAAATATTTCGTTGAAGAATAAGGAAATGATTTTTTGCATTTTTACTTCTAGAATATCAATTCTTCTAAGATTATGTAGTGATGGCAATGCAGGATGAAGCGTGAAGTCCTCTCAACTCTGAACAGTGATATGCAAGTCCCTATTGGAAGTTCAGATTTGTTGATAAATGAGAAGGTTTAATATAAATTGCTTACTGATAACATTCACCATGCTTAGTAAACCATCAATAATGATTAAAACTCATTCATTAAATAAAGGACCTACTACGCAACGTCTTTAAAAATTCAACTTACAAAATTACTCTTTTCAGAAACACAAAAGTGACAGGGTCACAAAAACAGTCTAAAAGGGGAAATTGCGGCCATGTCTAGCCGGAAGAAATGTATCATCTATAACCATCAGCAAATGACAAGCTGATTGCAAATTACATCTATTTACGTTGCAATTAACTTATCGCTAAGCAGCAGTGATAGATAGCTGAAGACAACATACAATGCATTCTTTTCAGCAAGAGATGACCGTATTTCCACTCTAGAGTAAGCGCAGAAAGAATAAATTATTCTAACCTCCAACATTCGCCGTCAATGCCGTTTCATCAAGCCCGACGAGGAGGCCACCCATGTCAGTGCCACTTCCCGTAATCGGAACTCCTCCAGACGCTGTCGACGGCAAAAACGACAACGAACTGATTGGCGTCGTCGCCGACGCGTTGTTCGACATCTGCAATGCATTTATTAATGAAATAAAGACTATGATATTATTACGTAAACTTTGATGCCAACATGAACCATCAATTGAAAACGGTTGATCACCGATCAGTAATAGTGCTTCATATGAAACCCGAAATTGATGGGTTTAGTATATATTTGAGTTCTTTCCAATTCAAAGAGGATATTCTTAGATCCATATATTTTTTAAATGCCCTCATTAACATGAAAACGATGAAAACATGTCACCCACACTTACACTTAACAAGCCCTTGTATAACTGCCACATATCACTCTTACCTGCAGATGTTCGCAGAGTTTGCTAAGCTTTTCCTTGGCCTCGGCGTAAGCGCCTGGAGACGACGATGGCAGCGTCGTATTGGAGGAGCCCATCGAGGACGTGTGACCCCACGAGTAGAAGCCGCCCGGCGGCGGCAACGCATCGCTCATGCCGAACGGATCGACGGGGAAGGGCAGCGCTCCCAGCGAACTGCAAAGAAATATTATAGATTGATAACATAAATATTTCTTATGAACAACATTAGGAAATGATTATGTCAGTAACCCTATCTATGACTCTAGAATATACGGTAGGGAAGGTCTTATAAAGAGGTCCTACCCTGATTTTATAGCAGATAGGAAGCGCGTTCTTCGAGACTGATTTCATAATGAGCTATTCCTACATTTGTTCGATTGAATAGCTTAAAGTGGAAAAAATATTTGGCGAATCACATATCGTACTCTGCCAGGATTATCAAAGCGTCGTTTTTCACGGCAAGACCCTCCCTTTTACCAAACATAACAATCTTTTTTCAAATTCATACGTGAAATAAATGGTAAAATAAAAAGCTCAAGCTTTTTTGAGTCTTATATTACAATTAGAGATCGGTTAGAAATGTAATGATAAAAAAGCAGCAAATAAAGTCACACCTGGACATGGGGGACCAATCATTGAAGGTTCCAGCGCCGTAACCGCCGGATGAAGTAGAGGCGGAGCCGGCGCCTCCCATGGCAACGACAGAATTTTGCATCATATCGCTCATGCCGACCAGCAAGTTCATGTACTTTCCGCTACTCTGCATGCTGATGTATTTCTGCATCCGGACCTTGTACAGCTCGGGCTGAAAATACGAAAATAAGAATGCAACTGCAAAGGAGTATTCTCATTTCTGCTAATTTGTTGATAAATTAATTATTATATTGTAAAAATGAAACAATAGCTTACATTCTTCGATTGTGCCGCAAGCGTTTTCTCGGTGTTCTTCGCACTTGCCAACCAAGAGTCCATGTTTGAGAACGCTTCACCATTGTTCAAATGCGTGTGGATCAGTTCTTTGCATCTGCAAAATTACTTTCATTTGCAATCGATAACATGGCACTAAATTTAGCTCCTTGCACCAATTAGGCTTCTGTATGCAAAGAAGATCTCGCGGTATATAAAATATTTTCTACTAATGTTAGGAGCTTGTGGAAAACAATATCCGCTATATAATCGCCATATTCATGCAAAAAAATAATGTGAAACTGCAAAACAGTCCTGCAAAACATTGCAACAATGACCAACTCACAGTGCCCAGAGCATCTTCGTGCGGGTCTCCTTGTCCACAGCGGAGCCAGGAAGGTCAATGGGGTCGATTTTAAGCAGAGCGGCGTCAATCTTCGCCTGAGCATCGGCCGCCGTCGCCGGATTCCCCGACGCGGATGTCGTCGCGTCATCGCTCGTCTGCGTCAGCGTGTCCGAACTCGTCGATGTCGGCGAAGACGCCGAAGTCGTTGGGACTGTTGATGAGCCTGGCGTGCTGCCAGCGCTGTCCTTGTCTTTTTCCTTGTCTTTGTCCTTGTCAGAACCACCAAACGCACCTATAAGGAGGCAAGGACTAATTTCATTCATTATCAAAATACTCGAAAGGGTAACTAAAAAACAATTAAAGAAAGTTGTAAAGATTAATGACTAAAACGATGTAGTAATCTTAGGATAGTCGGATGAATGCATTCGCATATAACTGTGACGGTAAGAATTAATGTATGACATTTCTACTTTTTACTCTTGCAACAAAGTTAATGCCTCACTTTAATCGAACTTCCTGACTGGTTGAGTTCAATTTAATTTTTCCGGTTAAGTCATATCAAATCACGTATCCCGACTGAATCTGATATCAAAGTAAAAGAAGCAAATTGTGAAATAATAACTAAAGAGTACACCGTCCCCTCTGGCGACGCTGAAGGGCTACTCACCGGTCTCTCCAGCAGCCGACGGAGGCACCGTGCCACTTGATGACGTCATTTGAACATGAACCATCGGGGGTGGCGGGGGCGGCGGAGGTTGGAGTGAAGAGACGACAGTTTGCGCGCGAAGGACGGCGCGATGTTCGGCATCGGTGACGTCGAGCAGAAGGCAAAGGACGGCGTGGCGCATCCAGGGCGACTGCCTTGCGTCCACACCCAATTTCAGCAGTTTCTCCGTGTCGCCGCCGAGCGCCGCCACAAGCGGGATTACGGTAACCGATGCATTCGCGCATGTCTTCGCGATAACCTGCAAATGCAAATGGTTCAGTTAGCTTCGGCAATTTCATGCAGTCTGGTTTGGTATATGTGTATACTCCACGATTCTAGATTGGGGGATTTTATTAGAAGGATTTTTATGAGTAACAACGGACAATTAAGGTAAATCGACTGGGTTCCCTAGTGCTATATAAGTGCATATATATATAGGAGTTCGTATGGCTGTCACGGACACTTATAATAATTATAAGTATTTGCCTTTAACTCGTATGGATTCATTCCATCAATTCGGGAGCCGATCCAAACCAACTGGGAAGAATGCTTTTTCTGTCATTTAGAAATATTTAACTTTTCAAAAACTATTTAAACAGCCTAATAGAGCTGCCAAACAAATGAGCGTCACGCCTACAAACAACAATTTTAAACCCTGTCGGTCTTGAAAGGAAAAATACCATACCTTGCAAGCGACCAGCTTCCCGGGAGTCGGCAGCTGATCACCACCGACGGTGAGAAGTCTGATCAGTCCACTGGCGACCGACAGGCACAATTCGTGCGACAATTTCAGGCGAATTCCTCGAGAGCGATGGCGTTTTCGGGCCGCTCGCTCCGCCTTCCTGGCGGCAGAAGAGGGCGCCTTCGACGACGACGACGAATCGCGCCATTTGACCTAAAAAAGTAAAGAGATTTTTTCGCGAATCACAGATCATATCGTATCATAGAATCTGCTTCTAAGCAAGCTATTCAAAAAGGTGCGCGTTTAACATTTCAATGCCGGAAAAGTGAAAAAATGAATACACGCCGGCAGAGCATGCGTGATGAAGTCATCGGAAATGTTTCCAGAAACTTCTTCGGTTCAAATTAGACCCGGGTTTGCAGGTATTGCTTATGAGAAGGATGGAAAACAATACAAAGTATTGCGATCAATGAAAAATACTAAATCCTCATTACCAGCACTTCAAAACGTCTGATAATAAAGCAAAAGTTAAAAAGGCTCTCATATAACACACAATCAGTTTGAGCAAATGTACATAAGCCTCTGAAGACTAACTATTCAAATCTAAATCAATGCTGAACGCAAAAACCTATAATGTACGACCAGAAACAAAGTTTCTTCATCAACGCAAAAAGACATTAAATATCGAATATGACCCTATAGACCACCCCAATCCAATATACCCCTCTAAACGCAAATCGAAATATTAAATCATCTGGAGGCTCTACAGGATGTCCCAGCTGTAACTAAGCACCCCCACAGTTAAGCAGAAGGGGTGCCTCATTACTCCTGGGACACCCTTAAGGCAGACATATACGGTAATTGATTGAACGCAAAAATTAATATTTGCAAGCAGAGGGAGCGAAACGCAAGCGAACGGCAATGTCGCATTGACAAAAACGAATCCTTGAGCACCTTTGCAGGCCAACCGGTAATATATGGTATCGTCTTGCCAAAAAAGTGTTTAACATCGTCGGCCAATTGTAGAGTCTGTTGGTATTCCAGTTCCATTAGTTCCCACCCCTAAGATTTAAGGATTACATTTGCATTATCTTCCGCACCCTTTTTAACATTTGCATTTTCAATCATCTTTTGACTACATCATAGAATGCAATAAAATATATCCGAAAGTCGAACTGAATAAAAAGCTAGAAGAAGCGGTCAAAAGATTTTAAGCTACGGGACAATAAAATCTCTTTTCGCGCTAAACATCCTTCACCAAACATCATACCCGCCTGATTGAAGGCAATTTAACTCATAAAAACAATACAATTTCGCTGATTCTAATTTCAAAAGGCCTCAATTCGTGAACAACCCGACACATATCTACTCAGTTTTATCAATGATTTCAAATGAATTGATATTTAAAATAGGCGGATCGTGAAAAGATATTAAATTTTTTTAAACTGGCGTTCCTTGTACATTTAAATAATTGTTCAAATAACATCCGTATTATAATTATTTCTGCAGGTTTCATATTGAAAGAAGCTGAGCTACAGAAAAAAAAGTTGCAAAGAAACTAAAATCATAAAATTTTCGACATGCCTATAACATTAGTACACTTTGCGTGCGTTAACAGAGATGAAAGCAAAAAGTCAACATTCACATCAATTTTTTTACATGAAAAAATGAAAAAAAGTAAAACATGCTGACAATGAAACCACAAAGTACTCAGAGAGAGGCTATCAATCCAGACAAAACTTGCTAAAATCGGTTAAATTCATGCGATTGTGGCCTAAGAATGAGAGGAAGAAGAGGGTACGTCGTAGTCCTATCGTTTATGTGAACCTTTTCAGAATGCCCCAGTTATCCCTACATAACATTGTCAAAACCTAACTTTTTGACAATATGATGCGTAAAGCTAAATTTAATTTAAATGTCTCGCGATAAAACAGATAATAAATTATTGCTATGCATCTACCATGAAAGAAGTCTGCTGTTTTCATCAAATTAAAAAAATAGTTCAAAAAATATGAATCCATTTGTTAGCAAAACACTTAGAAAAAAGCAAAGCACCTCGACGTTTACAAAACTACAGATGATCAGAACAAAAATAATACAGCCTAACATACTACAAGAATAAAAAGAGAATATTTAAAAACCGTCGTGAATCAGGTGAAAAGAAAGGTAAAACAAACCAGTTGAGAGGAATCGCTGATCCATTTGGCGGGCGGTTTTGGCGGTTTGCCCTGTTTGCTCGAGCTGCCGATAGGGCGTCGGATTTGTGACGCGCGCGAAATGTACCCGTGGGAGTGAGAGTCGCTGGTCGAGGCGGCATTTTCGCCGGCCAGGAACGCCCACCGATCCGATCGACGCTTATCTGAAATATTTATCTTTCATTTTGCTTGTTTTTATGATTTCATAACAAAATATGTTCCATGCTTGCTAGCGATTGAATTCGAGTAATTTTTAGAGATTTTGCATACGAAATGCAGATCAATGACGCCAACTATACAACGATTTTTTTCCTTCAAAGAGGACATTTTTCAACTCAAATCACTCTAAAATAGCCCATTAAGATATTTAAAGTGTCCTTATTACGGCAAAAACAGCATAACAATAAAGCATTCTTGTGGGAAGAGAGTTCGCCAAAAACGATAATAACAATAAGACTTACATCCAAGAGCGACATCATAAGCGCTGGATAGGAGCAGTAAAGTCCACGTAAGCAAAGTCGTGTCGAGAGGTCGCTGCGCATTGTCATGAAGCAGACGATCCACCAGCACCAACAGCTCAGCGATTACCTGCAAACTCAGCATAATTAATAGAAGGCGCTCATTTAATTTTCAATTAGGCGGCTTACTTGGGCATTGCCGCACTTGACTGTCTGGTCGCACAGGTACGAAACCAGTAGAAACAGGCTGAAATTGAAGTTTGATCGTGTTTATTTCGATAGTAGGAAACTCATAAGCTCAAATGCTTCGTGATACAATTGTTACGCGCCACTTCTTATAATTGATCGAAAAATTCTGACTGTATACTGGAGATCGAGTCGGGAAAATGATCCCGAGAATCATAATACCATGGCGGTAATAAATAACCATAGGTGCCATTTCCATGCAAAACAATACAAAGAAATCCGGTCAAAACCCTACCGATCGTTTCCTTTCTTGTCCGGCGTTGAGAAGAAACGTTCGAGAATCGTCGGGAAAAATTGGCCCCACCAGCTCGCAGTGCAGCCGTGTTGGAAGAGCCAGGTGCTGCATAACACTTGCAATCTGAAATCGCCCATATCGTTTAAACGTGATCAGGGAGAGAAATGATTCCATCTTTGCTATGGATTACATCTGCTCTAACTTTTGGAGGACTATATCACTCTTAGACGAGCAAACTTGGTTCTTTACCACATAGTTTCGCATTTAAAATAGTTTCTATAGTACACCTCTGACAGACGAAGTCACGCGAATTTCAAATTCACCCTTTTAACCGCCAATTAAAAAAATGACATTCTTGCCAAAGTTAAGGCTTCTCGTCATTCTCATCTAAGGACAAACATTGAGCAAAAAACAAGTTGATCTCACTCAGATTGCTCTACAGTCGAACCCGCATTATTGCAACTTCGCTCGAACCAGCCGAAATGTGCAATAATGCGGGTTGTGCAATGATGCGGGTTCCGAATAATGCAAAAGTAGACAATGGGAGTCAGCCAAGAGTTGCAATGATGCGGGTTCGACTGTACAAAACTCACGAGGAAGAAACAATTCCATGACTTATTGAACTGGTTTTAGAGGAGTGTGACTACAAGAGTTTCACGAAATTACGCCCCGAGGCTAAATATCGAGAAGACTTTCAAAATTATTCCACAGAAGAGCTTAAATTTGGGTGGCCTAATTTCGATATAAGCCTGTACCTTGGAAAACCTTGGGTACAGTAGTCGTGGAAGTGCTGAACGGCTGACTGGAGATCGACCAATGGCGGGAGAAAACGGAAGGCTGAGGAGACGGTAGGAGGCGGAGCGATGGCCACATACGGCGTCGCCTGTACCAATGACGTCATCAACACGTCGGCCACTACTCGCAACTGGTCGAAACAGCAATCCGACCAGCTCTGAAATTACGAAAAAATGAATTTAATAGCTATTTCAATAAAACTGTAATATAAGAGAATTCAAGAAATTTGCACGTTTCATATTCCGTAGTTCTCTTTGTTTGTATAGTTTTAAGTCGCCCGATAATAGGTATTGTCGGCTCGAACATGAAAGAACCAATTTGATCCTCTTTTGGCACCATATACAAGTGGTTTAATTGATAACAATGGCAGCCAAAACTTTGAGTGTAAAGGCAACAATTCGTATTTGTAAAGAATATGATGGCAGATCTTTGGACATTTTCAGTGCCGTAAGCTTCTCATATTATGGTTCTTTAATGTATTATATCATCCTACAAAGCACGATAAAGGGCAAAATGCCTCACATAAATAACCAAATTTTACTGC
The DNA here is from genome assembly GCA_002796945.1 of Plectus sambesii. Lineage (NCBI taxonomy): Eukaryota > Metazoa > Nematoda > Chromadorea > Plectida > Plectidae > Plectus > Plectus sambesii. Next base: position 21,741 of record NIUQ01000200.1, on the reverse strand, counting down.
CACTAAACCACAACGGCGACAAATTTTTGCGAGTGAATGAACGGATAAAATCGTTTAAAACGCTCAATAAAAGACAGGCATCAAACCTTGTAATCCAAGAAGCTATCTGTGGTCTGCAGACTTTTTCCATCCGCTTCCAACCGCTCAACAACGCCGCGCACAATGTTCCACTGCAGACGAAGTTGCGAACACTCACGATATACCTGAAAAAATTAAAATCATGATTGCGATCTTCTCTTTTTGATGCGTAGGCTTAAGATTAGAGACGTAGCTGTGCTTAGCCAAACCCTTAGCTATAACATGATAATGGCGGAGAGTCTGCGACATTTGTGCCACAATTGCTTCTGATTAAGGCACCAACTCTTGCATCCTGTACTACTCGAACTGTACATCTCCAAATTCAATACAACAACTGAATTTAATCAGAAAACATTCCGTACGGTTTTGACTTTAAATTATAATTATATAAATTATTATGGGATTTAACCAATCACCAGGGGGCTATTGCCGACAAGTTGCTAATGGATTTTGTATATTAATCGCCTGATACACAACTACCACAGGTTGGCGACCCTTTGAATGCGCTTACAGATATCCTGTATCTGCCCCCACTTGTGCTCCACTTATTTGCTGTCCTGCAGTTAAAAACTGATGTGTTATCCTTATCATGCATCAAGAAATGATTGACAAAAGACTAATATTAATTTTTCATCATTTTAAAGTACACTATAAAAATTCCACAATTTAAAGAAAAACATAAGACTGACTTAGTGTAACTACTGCTTGAAAAACTTATATACGGTACTGAAAAGCTTAGCGTAAAAATGCGTCGTTTATCGAGTAGAACAAAATTGAGTGTGCAGAAGTCATTAACCTGTCACTGGTGCGTTTCATGTATCTAAAAAATATTAAATGTTATAATAAGTCTAATTGTGTCGGAACCATATGTAATATTAAAATACCAACGCAACACAAAAATCCGCGACAAACTCGCTTCATCAGTTCACAAATCAAAGAACGCTTATTTAATTAAAAATCCACGTGAGAAAGCGACTCATTATAAAACGAAAGCAAACCTGTCGAACAGTGGCGTCATCTTGATCTTCCTTGACCAACTGGCGCAGTTCTGCGGCGGCGAGCTGATGCCGACATCTGAGATCTTCGCTCAGCTGCCGCAAATGGCGCAGAGAGACAGTAGCCGCGGTGGTGGGGGAAGTGGCTACGGTCAAATCGTCGGCCAAAGAGGAGCTGCTACTGGCGGCACCGCAGGCGAATAACTGCCACGCTGAGAAGAAGCGATGGCCGAAGAAGGAGCCGAGCGGAATGCGGCACGAGCACGAGTTCAGCCCCTGCCGACCGATGTATGTCATCTAAACAGTGAGATTCACGTTTCTCTCACCTCATATAGGGTCATTCATCATAATTTATCACTTTTACAATTCAATTTCATCAACGTTGCATTTGATTCAGTCACTCTTGCACGCCATTTCCTTATCACTGCATCCAATTTGAGCGCAAATTTGGCGAAACAGAATGAATAGATAACGTAATCGAGTTTTCCATCAACCAAAATCCTAACAACTGCTTCATAACATACCTTGATATAACGGCAGAGCATAAGAGGTTGAAGGTCGGTGATAGCGACAGATTTCCGGTCGATTTCGTTCGAGACCAACAACCGCTGGCCATCAACACTCTCGCCCCTCAGCCACACATCGATGCAAATGCTGCCAATCTCGGCGCAAGCCGGAATCAACACATCCGTCAGCATAATCGGCACCCCGAAGTCGAGCACAACGAATTTTCGAGCACCTTAAATTTCATCGACTATCAATTGGAGCTGTTAAAGGGTCGTGGTGACCCCAACCCCAACACTAATTAAGTGACAGTGAACGAAGTTGTTTGCTTATTTAAGTTTCTAAGCGGAGAGTATAATCGAAAAATGTGAGACAGATACTTGTCTTACTATTACCAAGAATGCATCTTTGATTTTTCATTTTCATATGATCAAGAAAGCTTCTGAAGTATGTTCGAAGTCGAAATGGAAAGGAAAAAATTTCATGGATGAAACCCATCAACATTGCGTTTCACATATATAAAATAAATCAACGTGCTTGCACAATGACGTTTCCTCCCACTCATGGAGAAATAATTATAAACTTAATATTTATTAAACATTCATCATCTTATACTAGATAGAATTTATCAATATAAATTATTAGTCAGTAATTATCAGTCATAGTTAATGTTATTATAGGATTAACATTAATGTTAGTATAAATTTAACAAATACATAATTAATTTAAGCGACAAGAAAGGTAACATACCTGCATTCATTCGATCAACACAGAGCATTTGGGCCGGAGGAGGTTTCAGTAGATCTTGAGGCATGAGACTGATTGAACTCGTGTTTAAAGCATTCGTACTCTCCTAGAAAATATATCATCTATGAATAAAGCAGTCTCGGTCTAAAATATACTCTCTCTACAAATTAAGCGACTGCTATGGCATATCTTTCTCACTTGGCATACCAAAAAGGCGTTCAATAAATAATGAATTAACATTTTCCTTCGATCATTTTAGAGGTCAAAAAGTTAGGTGATTTGCTTGCGCCTAAAAGGATACTTACGCTTAAATATAGAAGCCAGTTTCATTGTATTTCGCCCTTTATTCTAAACCTATTTTACGCTTTAAAACAACTCAATCCCGCCACGAAATTGCAAACCTTGGCATCATTCGACAGTCCATCGGTGAACGTCGACAGATTCGTTTCAGAATTGATTGGTGATAACTGAGAGGGAGAAAGCGGCGTCGGTGTCATGAAGGGCGTCGTTTTGGGAGTGGTCGGAACGCCGAAAGTGCTCGCTGAGCTACCCTGAGTCGCTGGAGTGATCGATGCGTCCACGGCTGGCATACCGCCTGAAATGACAACCGTTTATATCCAACGTGTTTTAACCGTAACAAGAAATCAAGGCAGGCACTGTCCTCAACACTCCTGACATGTAAATATGAAGCAGTTTGCCTCATTCAATCCAAGATTTCTTCTTACTAATCGGCAAATTTTGACTAAAGAAACCATACCGGTCTGATCGTTGAGTTGCCCTTGAAGTTTCTGACGTTGCTGCTGTAGCGCGAGGAGCTGCATCTGCTTGCTGAGAATGCTCTGCACCTGCTGGTTCATGCTGGAGACGGCGTGGGCGAGGGCCGGATTCGATTGGTGCATGCCGTCGTCGCCGTGTGCCATATCGGGCAAGGGGATCGGCCCCGCGCCCATCCCGCTGCACAAAGGCCGTCCGCCGATCGCAACGCTCAAGCCTAAATTAGTTATTTCAAATCTGATGGACATCTAATTGCGTAAACCATTTCAAAATTGTTGAAAACGTTTATCGATCGCCACGCTGAAGCCTGCATTAAATATAGCCGCTACCGTCTAATTTCGTAAATTTATGAAATTAAACTTCGTTCTAAAAAGATCCGAAATTGAATGGTAATTTAAAAAATTAAACAACAACGGCTATAATAAAATAAAAGTATTATAAACGCGCCAACGAGCAGAATTCCTACCAGTCTCCAGATTCTCCACCCTGACATTGTCAGAAGCCGACTGACAGCTGAATGTGAGTGGCTCGACTTCAAGGAGGCCGCAGAGATGCTCGCGGCCGAGAAGGTACCGCTGGCGTTGTTTTCTTCCAATGCCCATTTGGGGCACGACCGCGCCGGTGAAGGGGTTGATGGCCGCCGTGGCCGAGTACGGATTGTAGGAGGAGGCGGTCATGGAGGAAGAGGTCGCGATTTGGTTGTCGCCGACTGATACGTTCAACATCTCTGCCCAATCCATCTCGTCCTACAACATGAGCATTAAATGTGCGAAATACGGCATCTTCCATCATAATATGTTACTTTTGCATCCAATTTTATCATATCTGCATTCAGATTGAACGCTAGTTTGACTACATTGAAGGCAAGGCCGGTGAAATTAAATGTAAAAGCAACGAATCATGAAGAAAGTAGTTATACCAACATAATGAACCAATCACTAGCCCGTCGAGAATACTTTCCATAAAGTTTTAGTTTTTAACTGCTACCTAGACCATCAATAATTTAATACTACGTTTGTTAACAAGCTTAAAACCTAGATAAAATGAAAAGAAAGCGGCTATAACATGAATAAAGTGGGGAGCTATGGAATCCCAGCCGAGATTACGACAGACATTAGATGCGCCAATCAGCGACAAAATTGCGAAACAGCCATGAATACAACAAGCCACAGATTTCATCTCAAGAAAATCTAGTAGCAAAGATATAAAGTAAACGATCTCAATATTTAAATATCCATTACCTGCGAAAGCTCCGAAGCGGTATAGGCAGTGGAAGGCATTGCTGTCGGGTGACCGTCGACTAATCCGAACTGAGCGGGCGGGTGAATAGCGGCTCGCTGCCAAACGCCCAATGCCGGACTTGGCCAATCGTACATGAGCAGCTCCAACGGCAAGCCCGATAAACGATACTTGGTCAGCAGTTTAGCGTGAGTCGCATTCTGTGCCTGAAAGACGTCGAGTTTCGATACTATATGCAGCATAATTCGTTTATGACGGTAAATCGGGAATCGGAACGTTTTGATCGATATGAGTCGATATAAAGCGATTCTACTGGGTATTATAATGAAATTGCACCGCTTTTTAACTTCGCAAAATGGAAGACCAGGAGAAAATGAGATATCGAGGATGAATGCCAATGGAATTCAAGTAAAGCGCAAAAACGACGGTTTCATCAGCCAATTCGCCATTATCCAACAAATTTATCTTCTAAAACACAGCGAAATTGGTTTCTAACGGTACTTTGAGGACCGGCCATAACTATTAGAGTAAGCGAATATCATTATACGGGAAGATACGCTCTGGGACCGGCCAAATTCAATTAGTTCAAGAGAATTCTACTGAATTTACTCTAAATCGTATTTAATAATGTAAATGATGAAGAAAACGTACCTTGACCCAAAAGCGTCCAACAGTGGCGAGTGTGTGGACGCAGGCTTGGAGGAGAGGCTGTCCAGCGCCGAGGGGATCGGCGCGAATAAGACGGGCGACCAGAGCGAACAGCCACGTCAGTGATCCCGCACTCCTCACGCCGTACACACCGGGCAGCTCTTTGCTCAGCGAATCCGCCAAGTCCCCCACTAACTCCATGTACGAGTCGAAATCGTACACTTTCAGACTTCTGAAAATATCAAATATTATAATTTGAAAATACCAGAAGTAGCGATGAGAACTTATGAAAGAAGGATTTTGTACGCTTTAAGGTTAAAATCGTTGCTTTAAGCGTATTTTATCCAAAATGTTAAGTTCATTGATATTTCTCATGCTATTTTGTAGAGTTAGACAGATTTTTATATATTACGCGTTCTCGGGTGCAGTCTGTGTCGCTTAACGTATTATTTTTAAACCGGTGGATGCAATTTTAACAATTTTTCAATAAATTGAAGGCATTAGAGTAAATTCCTGTCACCTCAACTAAGCCAAACTCTACTTCTATGAAAATTATTAGCTTACAAAAATCAATTCATTCGTTAAATCATAATTCAATAATGCTTCTATTAACTTTTCAAATGTATATTTACTCAATACACTAATTAAAATTATCGTTTACCAAACGCTCAAATCTAAAAATTAATTAATAAAACAATCAGGGAACGTGCCTGAACAGTTCTGCGAAGACGGCAGACCACTTGTGAGCAATACTGCGCGGTGCGCGAAAGAAACTGTTGGTCAGAATCGTTTTGAAATGACCGCCAACCAATTGACGAACGTTCAACAATAAATCGCTGAAATATAAATTATCATTAAGTAGCACTTCCAAATGTAATTCTTCAGCTCACTCACTACATATGTAATGAGTCGAACTATTCATGTGAAAACCAAAAACAAAACGCCGACGGGTTAACATTTGGTCGTAATGGGAAGTGTCATTTTGGTTAAAAAATCAAGTTACAAACCAGAAGATAAAACAGGCCAGATTGACAAGAACCACAATTGAAACAAAGTTGTTCAACTTCTCATTACGACTATTACAAAAATATATTATAAATCTAAGACCTATCAATTTTAACTCAATAGATCGGCAACATATTCGTGTTCTAAGTTGTTCATAAATTATGAAAAACATCCACCCAAAGTTAACCATAACCGAAATATTGCTAAGAATGACTTATATTTTAGAAACACTAATGTTAGCGGCCAAATGCTCTAAAAGTTCAAGTGATTTCCACAGAAACGTACAGCGAAGACGCAGATGACCAGTGGTCAAGCAGCCAGAGAAGGACGTCGATCGCCAAGTGCTGATAGAAAAGCGTCTGACTGGCCGTTTTGGCGAAGGACGCGTCGGCCGCACTGGCGACCCGAACCAACTCCTCGTGCAGTTCAGTACTCAACAGCATCGCCGCTCGTTGCAATCTGCAATATTTTCAAATGGTTTCTGCAGTCGGAATTGAATAGCCAATAATATTTCAGGATCGCAGATAGACAGGCGACATGAGATTACGGTATATAGGACTAACATTATTCCTTATGTATCCCTGAATCAGTTGTAAGTATGACGGCAAAGATGGGTACGTATCCCCAGGACAATTCAAGGCTTTAATGTAATATACAGTTCATTGCGTTCAGGTAAATATGAAATATTTCCTCTGTAAGTCTCTGAAACAAAAATTCACACAAAAAGCGTACTTTTCTTTGGCGTCGCTGGTCTTCTTACAGCGCCAGATGGTGATGGAGACTTCCTCGACCCAGTCGCATCCTTTGCGTTCGTCGGGCGGCTTCTTCGGCGCGATCGGCGGCAATTTGGGAATTTTGGAACTATACGCCTCATCGTCGCCGTATGAAGCCGGCAACTTTGCCGATGTGCCGCGGCCGGCTGAGACGGAGAAGCTAAAAAAGAGGAAAGGTTCAGAATCAGTTTAAGTACAATCGTATAGTCAACGTTTCTTCCCCCACTAACGACTAGCCAACGAATCATTCGATACAGAGGAAATCGTTTAAATCGGTAAATGAGGGACTAGCCAATTCTATACGTTAAAAACTATTTCTAGTGTACTTCACCTAGCTGTAGAATGCTTTTTGGAATTCAGCTCATTCTCGATCTAAGCTGGCATATCCCCGTTTTCCAAATGTGCCAAATTGTAACTCATTCTGATTTTTTGTTTTCCATAACATTTCAAATTGTGTATCAGAGAAAACAAGTCGCAACTTGAAAACTACCCGACAATGGTAGGATGACATTCTGCAAAGCACTAGGCAAAAAATATCCAAATTTCCAAGCGTTTTGTATAAGCATACTATTGTCTCAATAATAGCTACTTTGCATTTATATTAAAATGAAACCTAATATATCAGAGGATAGCATAAAATTTATGCAAATTTCTCACCCTCTGCCTATTCCTGACTGGAACAAGAAGGCGGGATGCTTCGTGTCGGCGTTGAACCCGACGGGCGTCGGGTGTGCCATCGGCATCGGCGCCGATCGGTTCACTGACGTCATCGATGTCGTCATCGACTTGCCGTCGGCGGTTGGGTTATTGCGATCTTCCTGAAAAACACCATACCATTGACATCGTCATAATTTCTTTATCCGTAACAAGAAAGTAAAGTTTCGATTATAAATGGCACTGATTTTTGTCATATTCTCTTGCAATGGCCTTCCGGAAAGAAGGTTACAGAAAGTAAAGCGGACGCCGTCGCTACAATCTTGTAAGCGCTTTGCAACATATTTGCTACGGGATTCGGAATAGTATCATTAAAGCTACCTATTCTATATAATGAAGGATTTGATCTAATCCTCGTAGCATCTCTCATTATAGTTCGCCCCCTCTGCATTCACTCTCGTCAAACTATTGTTCGAATCGAATGCAGAAATAGCATAATTGGACACAAAAATTACGAATTGAGACTGAAGATCGTGTAAGAGCGAGTTTAATCAATAAATATATAACAAAAAACGCGCCGAAATTTCCATAAAATGTGCTAACCTCCTCGACTCTGGCCTTCCAGGCCTTCTGCGAATCGGATTCGTCGCTAAGCGCTTCGATGTGTACGTAAAAGTGTCGTTGACGGTCGCTTTGGAGGGCGGAACAGGCGATTTGGACCAAGGCGCCCGATTCGGCAAGATCCTGCCAATCGCCGAGGCGGTAAGGGCCGGCGACTACTTCGGCGAAGGCCTTCAGATCAGCGAATGTGCCTGACGAGGGAGGCGAACGCTCTGTCTTCGCGCGACGTCGCAGCAACGTCACCTGCAGATGATTTTTCAATCATTTAGTATTATATTGATAACAGTTTTATCATTTTCTTATTATTCTCAAACGAATTAAATAAGTGAAATGAAATTTAAGCGCAGTCTGAATTTAATACCGGAGTGAGAATATTTCTTTGCGATTTAAACATAATCTCACCTGAATATCAGGGCATCCCATGCACATGGGATGAAAGACGAAGCGAACGTCGAGGTGGGAGACGCGTTGGCCGGCGAGGAGACTGAGCTCGAAGACGTGCGCCTTGCTCGACTGCACGCCGTCGGGCTGGAGATGCCAACTCTTCGTGTGCCTTTCGTCGCGCAAGTAGTGCTGCGGGTTCTTGCGGAATCGCTGATGCTGCTGAACCTGAAAGGAAATATATTCTTTATTTGCTTATTTCAGCGATTAAAAATGAATATTTATATATTTGGTTGCAAAATATGTACGTTTTTATTCTACTTTCAACAAATTTCCGGCTAATTTCTATAAACAGGGCCTCATACAATTAGTCCCATCTCTGTGACTCACCTGCAGTTTGGACGTCTAATTATAAACAACTTCTAAATCGAATTTCTCATGTAAACTGTAATTGAGCATGCTCGAAATATTATTATCATTATATGCACAATTATAACCTAGTCTAGCTCGACACTTGTATGCTCAACAATTATAGGCCACAGTGTTTAATTAGAGCAATATTTACATGTAAGAACGGATAATAAGGTTAGATCAACTGAGCTGCTTAATACTGTACAAGCGCACTTATAGAGAAACTCGCATGAAACACTCTAAAATGTTCTATCACTTAAGAGTAGTCGAATATGCACCGCGACAAAAATTTTAAAAAATCATAAAAATTCAAATTTCCACTGTACCTCGGACCAGCAAGATGGAACAAGCGCTGCGAAGCCGGGGGAAGACCCGCTGGTGGTGGCGGACTGCGACGACGTCATTTCGCTGCGAGTCAGCTCCCACATCCTACGGAGACTGGCGGCAGTCATCGGCTGATGAGCCAGCAGGCTCGCGTCTCGATCGGACGCATCGCCGCGCAGCACCGCCTCGAATGTGTCTTCCATCTGCAATTACAGCGAGATGTCAATGGAGTTAACGATACTAGCACGTCACTCTTGTGTTTCGCAAAATTAATTTAAACGATCAGCACCGGCCACGTTGTCTAAAGAATCACTCCAAACATCATTTATAGTCGTAATTTCTTTGACAGAAACAAGAAAATAAATTGTTGGTCCCGAATAGATAAGAGTTTAGAATGTGGATCACACAGCGAAGGTGCGCAATATATTTTCTACACAAACTGTGCAACAGTGTTCTATACGGCTCTGTTACTGATGAAGACATTTTAAGACCACAAATAAAGGTACCATACCTGCATAAGCGGCGCCGTGAGTTGAAGTAAACGCATGACGCCATCTTTGTCAACAACGCACAACTTGGAGTCCGCTACGAGGGTGACATCGACGAGGTGCTCCTTCTCCCCGGCGTAGAGGATGCGGCCCTTGTTNATGACGCCATCTTTGTCAACAACGCACAACTTGGAGTCCGCTACGAGGGTGACATCGACGAGGTGCTCCTTCTCCCCGGCGTAGAGGATGCGGCCGTCGTTGAGGTCGACGGCGCGCAGCTCCCCCAAGGCGTTGACGAAGGCGAAGGCATCCGGCACTTCGGCGTCCAGCGCGTCGCGACCCAACAGCTCTGCCGGCAGCAGCGCGCAGGCGCCAATCTGAAAGTGTCAAAAATGTTGTTTTAATTCGTAATTTTTCCTCTTTATTAACACATTGACGACAATACGACCCACCGGTGGGTCGTACGCGAAAAAGAGAGTTGGACTAAAGGGCGCCCGGTATGCGAAGGCTACCGTAATTGGAGGCGCGTGATTTGAATTGCTTTACGTAAGAGTTTGTGGCCATAACATGCTTTTTGAATGCAAACATTGTAATCAGGCAAGAGTCGCTTTAGGACCTATCTTGTACTGGTCGTCCCTTAGCCCAATAGCTTAGAAAATAAAAAATCGATAATGTCCCACGCGCCAAAAAAACGAAAAATGTGCATTGTCGTCAATGTGTTGAGGCTTTTCATGTCGGAAATAAAACGTTGGAATTTTAAGGGAAATTTTTCAAATCAGAAAGGGCAGTTTTCATAACAATTTGACTAGGAAAACGTCCTCTATGACTTAATAAAAATGGATACTTTTTAATTTGAAATATATCGTTTTAGACGTATAAAATGTTTTCTTCGACCTGTACAGTGTCCTTGTTGTTATTGAGAGTGACATACCTGCGCCCCATGGCCTTTGAATAAATGCTCTCGCAACGGTTGTTCCTGAAGGCCGGTCATCAGGCCGGAGAAGGAAAGGCGGTAGACGAGGAGAGCGGCGGTGACGACGGTCGGGTCAGAAGTGTCCTCCACTCGGTTGACGACCACTACGACCGAACAGCCGTCGCAAGCAGGTACAATCTTGTCCACCTGAATAAATAACGATTGCTAGGGGATATGTTCGACTAGGAAACTCATGTCATGTGAAAAATAGTCAGAGGCCTTTCGGCGAGAGTGAACTCTAATTCCAACTACAACGAGTTGAGATCCAATTATAAAAATATAACTTTGAATTGGATGTATTCATATTAAAGACGTCTCTAAAATCAAAGAAAAAGGTTATTAAGGCAATCCAATATGATTAAGTAAAAGGTTCACTTTGATTGAGAAAATGTCCGCGTTGCACTCAAAAGCGTCATAATCACAGTGAATGCTACACATGGCGTTATTTCACTAACAATAACACTCATCACATAATAGTAGAGCTTTTCATCATAAATAGTCAGCTTTGTATACAATTTCGTCAAAATAGAGTTCTACTTGAGTACAAAATTGGTGAATCTGAATGTTTAAGTGAGAAGATTAAATGCAGAGATATGAAATAAGGAAAAAGATCATATGAAACAGGCAAAGCGATGATGAAGTGCCCAGGGTAGAAAGGCGATACAGTCGAACCCGCATCGTTGCAACCCGGATCATTGCAAGACCCGCATCATTGCAACTCTTGGCTGACTCCCATTGTCTACTTTTGCACTATTCGGAACCCGCATCATTGCAAAACCCGCATTATTGCACATTTCGGCTGGTTCCCGCGAAGTTGCAATAATGCGGGTTCGACTGTATCACGCAAAAAGTACTGCTCACCTGTATGCCAGGTTGGTCGACGGAAGCAGGAAGTCGGAAACACTGCAACACGAGCAGCTGGGCTAACGGCGGCTCGCACTGGATCTGCACCAAATCGCTCTGCGGCTTCAATGCGTCCGCGCTCTTGCCGCCAACAGACTGAACAGAGTAATATATATAATTCATAGATAACATTATTCGATCAGTAATAAGGAATCGAGCCAAACATTGTGTTTAGCATAGATGAGCTCGCTTATTGGTGCTTGAAAAACATAGAACTTCACCAAAAACAATAGTAGTTAATTGGTTTCACGCGTAAAAGTAGACAGAAAAAGTACTATCGACTTTCGAAGCAGTTTCCTTAAATCAATCTAAGATTTCCTGCAGCTGATTGGGGAATACAACTATCGTCGTAATTTCTTAATATGTTTGAGAAAAAAGAAGTGCTGGTCGTGAAGGGATAATAGTTAATAGTTTAAATGCCGCACAAAATGTGCTTAATTTAATTTTCGATACTCAGGGTACTACGGCATTCCCTGCGGTTCTCTGATACTAACTAAATGGTTTTGAGTGTATAAACAAAGCAAAATAGCCTTAAATACCGTCATCATCATGGCGTGACCCATAGGGGGAGTGGCGAGACCGGAGCCGAAGCTGGCGGAAGAACCGAATCCACCGGACATCATGAGGTCGGGTGGACCGAATCCTCCGACGGTTTGGCTGATGGATTCGAGCACGGCGGCCTCGTCCTCCCAGTGCTCTTCCTCGGCCGGCACCAACATCAGCTCGTCGTCCATGTCCTGCAGATATATCAGTGAATCAGATTATCACTTACGGCAACTTTTATCACCCACGAACTAATTTTACCTAATCACCTGACGGAATGCTTTATCAGTATCACCCCCGAGACAGCGCAAGTAGATTCATTATAAATCGGATCACAGGATATCATTTTCAATTTTCTCTAATATTAAATTGTAACATAACTATTGCCTCTCATTTTAATAATGGAAATAATTATCATACAAAAACAGCGGAACGCCAACAAAATAATCTTCTTTCAATACCATAGCCCCGTTTCTGTGACACTGATAAGAAGATTGATAATATGGATAAGCTTAAGGATACCTGATCGGACGCGCCAGTCATGCTGAGCTCGTGGTCATCCACCATCGGCACCACCAACTGCGTCGACTCGCCGATTCCCAACGATTCGCTCAGCGAAGTGGCAGCCTTTCCATCCGCATTTGCTCCTCGGCGCTTGCTGCCTTTCGAGCCTTGAAAGAAAATGATAAAGGAATAATTTTAGAACAATATTGTAGACGAATATAAATCAAACATCATTCAAGAGAGACGTTTTGATGCGATTAAGGGATGCAGAATACGGAAGCTCACTTGGGTTCACAAACGCATGTAAATAGGATTTTCAAAGGTTTCAGAGGACACAATAAGTACCCCTTTTATTTAAATTCTTTCTTCGACGAATTCAAATTGGAAAAAGTATTTTAGCGAAACATGATAACTCTGCCGCAGTAGGCCTCTGAACGATTTGTTCACAGACACGCTATCAATAAACCGCGAAGAACTTTTTGACGATTAAAATAGCATAAAATAACAAAAAATTGAAGGTTCACGCTTGCTAAAACAACGGTTTCGGATCGCACCTCCTCCTCCCTACGAAAAAGAGAAAAAGTAATACCCGGCGCATTTTTTGCCCCTCGCTCTGCGGTCTCAGCACGACTCGCGTTCTCGTCGATTTTATAAGCGATGAGGAAGGGACGGTAGCGCTTGACGCCTCCGTCTATGCGCGGAGCCGGCGCCGCGTTCATCGTGTTCAGCGCGTCCACCTGCAATAAATGGCCATTATAATACAGTGATATTAGTTTATATTGGTAGTTGAGGAACCGGCCAAAATTATCGCACTGCACGAAATACCGATATAAATGAACTTTAGTGCACGGAAGATACACTCTCGGTCCGGCCAGAATTATCAGTACAATGGAAGCGAGACAATTTTCAATGTTGTGCAAGCCCTATATGAAATTTTTTATTGAATCATGCCCAGATTATTGCAAAAACCTTCCTCCCGAATTGATGTGCATTTTAGCGATTTCTACTGTATGAGAAAAATACCGGTATAAACAAATTCTATTGTACAGTGTAGCTCACTACTACCGGTATTTGAGGGACCGACAAAAATTACCGGTATAAGCAAAATACCGGTACAACCGAAATTATTTGTATGCGGAGATGCACTTTGGGACCAACAAAAATTACCGGTATAAGTGAAATACCGGTATAACCGAAACCGTTATAAGTGAATTCCACTGTACGTACCTCAGCAGACGAGGCGCGCGACCAAGTGCCGGAAGGAGATCGAAGTCTCCAATCGTCCAAGCCGATGCCGACGATGAGGGCGGGCGAGCAGACGGCGGGGGCCTCCCAGCCGGGCTCGACGGCCTTTGCCTGCTTCGTCGGGCGATTGCAACAACACAGCGCCGTTACTCGTAGATCATCTGGCTGCGGAGGTATCGCGCCAGCAACTCGCGGCTCTGAAGTCAAGAATATATTATTTATTCCATTTTCGCTTCAATATGGGCACTTTTCAAAGCAAACTGAATACTTTTATGCAAAATAATTAAGCAAAGTATTCTACTTGAGTTCTGAAATATCCTTTTTGATGTGGGAACCGTTCTTATTAAAACAGAAATGGTATACCATAAGATTAATAAGAACATTATTCACTATTTGAGAATAACGCAGTTGTTATTGGAGCGAGGTGAGGCACAAAAAATGCTTAGCAGCAATTAATACTTTCTATTACGAGTCAAAAAAGGTTCGTACAAAACATTACAAGACAGGACAAACAATCGATATTAGTCTTATATTGCACAAATAAAACGCAACGAACCGTTCAATGTTCTCTTTCCAGGCGATGTCGCGTGCTTCTCACCCGTGGCTTCAGCTAGCAATACATGCGGTTCCCTAAAGAATAAGTCAATAAATCCTCGTCAGAAGAAAACAAACTAACAAAATGAGACAAATGCAAAGTCGTGTATTTTAAGGTCAAATAACAATTTACGCTATCAATGAATGAAAATGACCGTACAAAGCATCATCACTCCAGGTGACTCTTTGCGGCCGCCGAGGTTCGAACATGTATCCCGTTTTCATTCCGATGTATGGATCGTCGAGGTCTACTGTAAAGTTTTGCAGCGCCTGAAATTGAATCATGATCATCAATAAATTCATATAAAAACAAAATGCACCACCGTCGATCATTAATCAAACACTAAGCACTGTCAAAATCTTTTAAACGGCAAAGAGAGTGTAGGTGAAACATCGAATTGAGATCGAAGAGTACCATAATTTACAACTATTTAGAAGTACCTGAACAACTCTATCCATGCGCCAGAGCTGCAATTGGCCCGCGAGAGTGGCGACGGCGAGCCAGTCGCACTGGCTGACGGTCGAGACGCAATGGACGGGCTCGGTCAGACCGTGCGCCACCGCCTTCGTCGACCCCATCGTGATGCTGCTCGGGACGTTCTGCGTGAAGTCTCCCCGGACGAATGGACACTGCGGAGAATGGCGCTCATGCTCCGACCTGAAAATATCTGGTCAGCTTGCGTATTAAATCGCTTGTCAATATATTTAGTCAACCTTGCATTCAGTGTCGTCACTTTCGCACTCAATTACAAGGCTAGTCTGACGAAATGGAATGCAATAGTGACGAATCGAATGCAAGGATTAAAAATTATAACACAAGTGTGACAAATTATGATGAACGGCGGTGTATAATGAAATAGAGTAAAAATTGTTTGTCGATGTGTGTCAGCGGTATGTGAGGATCGTGGCAGCAAAAAACATATCACTTTCACTCTAATAAGGACGCTTTCAAAAATAAACAGGACACTTTCCAGAGGACGTTTTCTTTATTGAATTGCCTTCGACAACGTCCTCATTGCTCTGGGACAGTGTCCTATTTGCTTTATAAAATGCCCTTATCATAGTGAAAAAGGTATAAAATCGCGTCGCGCCAGATCAGGCGAGCGGTTTGGCATTTCTGTCTGTTAACCGCTTAAAGAACAAGAAAAAACCATTCCAACTGACCAGGGCTCGTCGGCCGGCTCCCAACAGACGAGGCAGACGTTACATGTGAAGCACATGACCCGATCGTCGCCTGTCGTGTTCGGCTGGTGGTAGAAGCCCGCCTCTGCCATTTGACCCGGTAGCGCCCATCTGAAACAAACCCTTCGATTCAAGTCAAAGAAGCAATCAAACACTTTGAAAGAATTGCTACTATAAAATATACTCGCAATTACTCGATAAGCTAGGAATGAACCTAGCATGAATTAGGCGAATATTTCGCAAGATGACAGCCTGTCAATGTGAAATACTTTGCGCTTTAACTAAGAATGAACTGATTACAATTAAAGCTGAATATTCCCCAAAAGATGACGTTTATTCTTGCGTGCTGCGATGCTTGGCAGTGTATTCGCCTTTGTTTTAGGCACAAACAAGGCTTTCTATGGGAAATCGAATAATTACAGGGTTTTGCATATTAATTCACCACTCTTGCTTTGACTTAGTCAATCTTGCATTCAATTTAGTCACACTAGCATTCAAATTTAATGCTGAAATGAGGAAATAGAATGCAAAAGTGACGACCTATTATGAGAAACTGTGAAATGGAAAATAAAAATATTTGCCGCTATAGACAGACATTATATAAAAATCACCGACCTGTAGTGCATATGCGGCCAATGGTCGAAAGTGAGTTTCCTCGCGGACTCGCTGGCCATAACAGCCTTGTCCAATCCCGCACCATCATTGCCCAAGTCGAAGTTGTATGGATGATCAAGTTGCAGATGAATTCGTTCCAAGACCGCGGCAATAATAGGCAACAGCCATGAGGAATCAGTGGAACGAACGCTTAGCAGCAGGCGGACGAATTGATCGCGCAAGTCGGACAGCTTCCCTTCCACCGAAATCGTGTCCCACTGAAATATATGGATTACTTTTACATGAACCTCCGGCTACACCGTATGTACATGCTACACGGTCTTTCATCACAATTTGTCACTCTTACTTTCAATATCGTCATCTATGCATCCAAACTGAACGCAATGTTGACGAAAATCAATACTCATGTGACAAATTATGATGAAAGACTCCATATGATGCTTTCCCTAAGCGACAAGTCAATAATGTTGTAGAAAGCTCAAAGCGACAAAAAAGAATCGGTCGTCCAAACGTAGAAAAATCTAATAACTTTTATTATTTAAAACTATTTGCTATCAATGCAAAAGGCACAAAATAAAGAAAATTTATACAGACGAGTCGAGCTTTTCTGCAATTCAAAAACCTGAAATTTTAGCCTAATTGCGTCAGCGTTTCACACCGCACGCTTTCGACGTCACATCACTCTTGTGAAAAGTTATAAGTATCATACCATGTGATTCCTAATTAGACAAATAGTTATGCCCTAATTAAAAATTTAATTAAACTAGACTGAATGGCTACCTTTAAGTTGGTCGTTCTGGCCCTTTCAAGCTGCGACTTGATCGACTCGATCACGGGACTCAACTGCTCTGGCACGGTCACATCGTTGTTGAAGAATGACACCAGCTTGGTCGCCTGCAATGCTCGCTAGTAAAGCTTTCGCTTATAACGCTTCTCCGACAGCACTATATTGTAGGCTTAAGTACGAGTATAGGGTAATCCCTCCCTGTCCTCTTCAACTCAAGTGCGGTCCCTTCAACACACAAGCGCCTAACACCAGTACGCGGTTATTTACCATTGCCATGCAGGACATAGGGGCGCCTAAGCAGGCCAATGAAGCCGCGCGCCTATGTTTTGTATGGTGATGACAAATATGGCATACTGGCGTTAAACGTTTGTCTTCGACGCTGCATCAAGCTTATTAATGCTGAGACCCTTTTCGTAACGTAGCTTCTTGCAACAAAGTTTGCTGCTGCATGTGCAATTTAAACGATGAATCATTCGATGTTTTGTCCATGCAATGAACCTTTATGATGCATGCAACAGCGATATGTATGAGGCCTTTGACTCGTGTATTTAACAGACTGTTAGCGGAATCGAGCAAGAATTCTGAGATTAATAACGCCTGGTTATTTGTAAAACACGCAAACATTAGGTTAACACAGTTGATGAACTCAGACAGACACTTGCTCTCAAAAGTCAAAATTCTTCGATCAGTTACAAGAAATCTCGCCAGACACCATAGCTGGCAACGATGAGCTCGTTTTTTCGCTGCTTGAACACCGTTTTTTACTTAGAATGATAATCGTTTTTACGTTCGAAAACTGATAGAGAGATGTACTACCGACTGTCGAAACAGCTTATCTTATCTAATCAATGATCTCTTCATATTCCTGGGGAAATTGTTGACTGTAAACTGTAGGGGAAATTTTTCAATCAGTAGCGAGCGTCGAGACCGAATACCGTAGAACGTCAAATTTAGCCTATCTTTAACACGCATTACGTCAAGGAAAGTCTCAGGAAAGACTGTTTTGCCGTTACTGAGTGAAAAATGTTCCCAATATAAGAAATTCGCCAAGGCACATTGCTTACCTCTGCAACAGTCATTTCAAAGTGAACCATTCCATCTTGCGGGTTGGTGAGCGCCGATCTAAGGAAGTAGCTGCCGGCGCAGTCGCGTCTGAAGGAGATGTGCTGCTCGTCGATCAGCACGATGGCCTTGTGAGTCGGCTCGTACACCAACTGAGTCTTCTCTGGCAAGACGAACAGCCGCTCGAGCGACGACTCGAGTCCACTGTCAAGTGTGGTCTGAAATATAACAAATCGTAATGCTTTAATCTAGAAAAGGAAAGGGTATAACTGTTTTTTCAAGCCCTCCAAAGGACATGTTGGAAGAGGAGTAATTGTGCGGTTGTAGTTTGAATGAATTTGATGTTCAAATTTTAAATGTCAATCGCACAAATTTAGTGCCATTTAATGCTGGTCGATTTGCGTTCAGATTTGTGAGGTATCTGCTTCTAACAACTAACATATCAGCGCTATTTAGAATCACTTTACACATTCATTGGTTCTTTTAACAGAGTTAAATCTAGCAATCATTGCTGAATAAGGACAAAATGACGTGCAAAAAGGCGTCAAAACAGCTCGGAAACACCAAAGATCGGAATGAAACGCTTTAAACGACAAGAAAGCATCCTAAATGAACTATCACAAGCTAATTATCGACAAAAAGCGGACATACCAATTCACCATCAGCACCGACTAATAGCAAGGAGTTGGTTGCCTCGATGTACAGGACGGCGGCGGGAACTTTTGGCAGCTTTTGTGATGTCAGTGAGGTCAGAGAAAGCGTCGACGTGGACGCCATCCCTCCTTTCTGCCTCGCGTACTTCTCAGTACTTGCGACCGCTTCTTCGGCTTCTTACTACTATCTCTCGGCTTTAGCACGGTTCAAAGCGATTAACAGTTTAGAGAAAATAGATTGGAATCAGAATGTTTTCTCTACTTATATCCTTGGTTCATGTCGTTTGGATCTAATGAAAGAGCGGCCACATCATTTGATTATTAATGAATCGCCTTCAGTCACTGCACGCTAACATGTGATGCGCTAATTCTATACGGTCGTCATCAGCGAAGCAATCAGAACTTCCAGTCGAGACCCAGACCGTTGCAGTTCGCGTTAAACAATATGACTACGAAGCTATGCTTCAAACATGAATCGAGTGAAACAATCTTTTTATCTATTAAACGATGCAATTTACTGATTTCTTTGCTGTTCTCGACTTTTCGGCTCCCATACAAAAAAGCGCGCGTGTGGTGAAGTAATCAAGAACGATGCAGAGCGCTACCGCGCTCTGCTGATGATTTGAGCATGAAATGCCGGAGCGGTCAACTGCCCTGCGCGGTCAATAAGCCCCGTCCCATATTCCGAGTAGGAATTTTTCTGGAATTTGATCGATTTTCTAGAGTTTTCGGTTCACCCTAACGCAGGAATGCCAGGTCGAAAATCGTTTTTTAAGACAATTTTTTTGAAATTTAAGAATTTTTTAAGACAAACGCAATCCGATTTAAGACAAACTATCACATCGTTTTTTGAGACTTTTTCAACATTTCTTTTTAGATAAAAAAGAAGAATAGGCTTTAGTAGTAACATCTGATATCCAAGAAAGAAAAAAAGATGACAAAACAGCTGTAACTTTTCAGCGAATGACAAAAATTTACAAGTGGACCTGCTTCCTTTTTTGTCTTGAATTTTTTTGTGTCTTACAAGATTTAAGATAGAGCACCTAAATTTAAGACAAATTCTTAAATTTAAATGAAAATGGCAACCGTGCGCTAGGTTACAGAGAATGCGTGAACCAAATAACCTGAAACTCATTATAACTATAACTCAATCAACTTACTACATTCCTGTAAAATACCAGGTAAATCGGAGGCGTGATTCAGAAATGGAAGCAATTTGAAATCTATCATAAAGTGGCGGACCCTGAACCTCATTTTGCGAAATATAGGGTACCTCCCATAAAACGCTTGTAACTCCCTTCATACTTATCCGTTTGAGCTGAACGTGTTATCAAACAAAATCCTAGTTTTCTGTAAATCGAACAAAAAAGATCAAGTAAATCGGACAACTTTAACAAAAATTATTCAAAAAATAAATTGGGGAGACAAAATTTGATCACCCTGTAGTTTGAAAGTGAAATTTTTTCACAATACCCATAACATGAGCCGTTACATTGCTACCAGTTTCCATGGGAAATCTATAAATAATAGGCGGTGAATGATCATTTTGGTCACACAACCTACAGCATGAAGTGCTGCTCTACCTACTTCCTACATTATCCGAATTCAGGTTCATTCGAAATATTCAAAAATTGTACGGCTTCTTCAGTTACACTTTAAAAAATCAAGTTTTCCAATTCAAAGTCGGTTTTCGTTCACAATTTGCAAAACGTCTGTATAATGCCAATTACATAACGAAAATCTTAAAAATTTTATTGCACTAATGAACGATTCAAGGCGTTCACTTTTTAACAATGAGCGAAATACAAACTTTTTTCAAATATTCGTGTACAACATATCGCATGCAATTGACAGTGTGTGCGAAAACAACGATATGTCAACATTTTTCAGCTGCAGACCCCGCCATGAGGGCAGAGGGAATCCTTTCTGGCCGAGATCGTTTAGAAATACTTCAGCGATGGGCTTGCCGACCTGTACCAAGGGTGCAATCAAGTCCTCGATAAGTCCTAAATCCGGAACCATTGTTTGCACGTTGGTCACTTTCAAGTCGTTGATTGTCGCTTTCGCTGTTATAGTGCTATTGGCGCTCGCAATTTCTATGGATTTCACGTCAAAATTGCCGTGCACATTGAATGAGAAGATCGGTGTATTGGCGAACGTCAATTCGGCGACAACATCGGCGATCAAATTCACTTGACCAGGCATGAATTGCATCGCCGGCTGAGTCGACGTTTTGATATGCAGGCTGCCTGAAATATATTGTTGTTACATATAAGGACGCCAGACGCGTAGCAAAGGGAGGCGTGGGGGCATTGCCCTAGTCCCTAATTTATTTGAGTCAAAAGTAAATTCTCAAGTTTCTGTCCCTTCTCAGTTTCAAAGTCGATATGATTCATTGGTACCCTCCCGTATTAGTGAATATGATATTTTACAAGTATTATGAAATAAACCCGTGGCACTCTTCCCATATTGAGTTCCACTACTACGAAAAACGTGACTGCCCAAAAACACCATGATCTGATTGAATAAAATGAGAAACGGTCAAGGATAGCGCCACTGACTCACAGATTCGTGGTATATTTCATAAAGCTGCTAATAATTGTGTAATTCAGTTTCAGTTTCTGTGTAATCGCCACCGCATTATTATAAATAGTCTTAATCAATAATAAAGCTATAATCAAGTGAAATTGAGACTCACTCTCTCAATTCTCACTAGTGAATAGTTTTGTGAAACAAGTCCCTTACTGACTCGGAAGTTGTGCTAACTCACCAGTTGTGTTCGGATACTTTGCTTCCAGTGCTGGAATCAATCGGCCAATGCAAATGTCCTTTTGATCGCAGTTGGTGCGAAGAAATTCGACAACTTTTCTACTTTTGTCAAGTTGAAACTGACTCAGTCCGGCTTTGTGCGCTTGATACAAGAACGAGTTGATGACGTAGTCATACAGGAAAACGGCGGCCATTTTGGTGTCAG
The DNA here is from genome assembly GCA_002796945.1 of Plectus sambesii. Lineage (NCBI taxonomy): Eukaryota > Metazoa > Nematoda > Chromadorea > Plectida > Plectidae > Plectus > Plectus sambesii. The sequence continues at coordinate 64 of NIUQ01000200.1, read as the reverse complement.
TCGGAGGCATTTGAAGGGCGTTTGGTTGAAAAGGGGTGTCTGATTTGCCATTGATTGTTGTTTC